>QLOZ01001132.1:0-11827 GCA_003314065.1 Lactarius sp. MG50
CCTCAGACAGGGACTTGGACGTGCCATTATAGAAAGAACTCAACCTCACCCAGTCACCTTCTGTTACCGATTTCTCCTCTTATGCTTACCTTTACTATACGACTCTGTAACAATACTAGTCCTGCGATTCCGAACTCCTCTTGTACATCACAACTCCTTAGGTCTATTGCCTAACCACGATACGCGTGAGGACTACGCGTAACATAAGAACAAGCTTGCGAAACTGGATATCCTCGAAGACAATCTGTTGAATCGACTCGAGGACCTTGAACACCTCGAACGAGTGGAACGAAATATCCTAGCCAGACTTAGGATCCACCAGACCTACTGTTATCGAACGTGTGGGACATTTCCCAACATCGAACACGAATTCCTAGTCCAACAGTTCACACTGTTAGAGGAAGAACAAAGGAGACTAGCCGAAATCATCCAACAACTACGTTCACTCATCCAGAGACAAACTGGAGGATCACTATAGTCCACATATCCTCGACGGAGCACACCTTCCACCTCGATACAGACCCCCATTTCCTACGACAGCCAACACTACCGCCGACGCTCCCAAGGAACGAATTCCGAAAACGAAAATCGGAAAGAAACAAGCCCTCTTTTGCAAGAAGGGTACGAAACTAGGCTCAAACACCTTTGCCCTCTGGGACGGTTACTACGCATTATACGGAGGCAGAATTTACCCCCTGGTCTATCAGAACGACATCTTCTACACCTTTGACCAAGACTGGAATGAAGCGACACACAAATTCGAAAACGGTCAAGCGACTGGGTTACCCCCAAACACAGCACTCAACCCAGACACCGACACCTTCACAGGGGAGGATCTCACCCGTGAAGTCCTACAGCCATTAATCTCGGAACTCGAAGCTACTACCAGTACCGAAACGATTAGAAAAGTCGAAGACAACCCTACCGACACCTCAATCGAACCCCCAGAGACCGAACCAACAGACGACGACGACACCATACTCCCTATCACCAGAATGTCGACAGTTACCCTTCTCCCTTCACAAATCACGACTTCTACAGCCAAAACCACCACAGGTCCAAGTGGCGGTGGCGGTGGCGGTGGCGGTGGCGGTGGCGGTGGCGGTGGCGGTGGCGGAGGGGTCCCAGGACCTCACGCACCCGCAGGTGGAGGTGGACCACCCGGAGGACAACCACCCGCAGGTGGAGGTGGACCACCCGCAGGACAACCACCGGCAGTACCTCCTTTACAAGGAGGTAATGGACGACTCGAAGGCAAAGAACCTCCCATATTCGACGGAAACCGACTCAAATCAGACGAATTCATGCACGCACTCAGACTCTACCAGTTTCTAAACGGACACACCCCCGTCATGGCAGATCCAGCCCGCAAAGTCGCACACGCGTTAACTTACATTCAGGGACCTGCGGTCGCCGAATGGAAGCGGACGCAAGAAGAATGGATTATGCAACCAAATCTCATACTGATGCCACCTTTCCTGAACGTCTGGGAACAATTCGAACAGACATTCGTACAAGGCTGGACCGATACTAATGAACAGTATCGCGCAGCAGCTGAACTTGACAAACTGAAAATGGTTGGAGATGACATCGACACCTATATCACCCAATTCGCCACGTGGGCAAGGAAAGCACGATATCAAGAAGACGATCCCGCAGTACTAGAAAAGTTCAAGCATGGACTTAACGTCAAACTCCTAGAAAACTGCATGAACCTGGACCAACCCCGCACCTGGGAAGATTGGAAGACATCCACTAGACGACGACAAGCCATTATTACGGCGATTGAACCTCACCGTCAAGCCTTCTGGGCACAAAAGAAGGCAGCCAAACCACGTCCTTTCTTCCCGAATCCAGCATTTCGTAACAATCGCGGACAATTCAGCACTCAAAGACGACAAAATACCCCTGATCCGAATGCAATGCAGGTGGATGCTATACGCAAGGCCACCACCGACGAAGAAAAGGAGAGATACAGACGCGAGGGCAGATGTTTCTTCTGCGGGGCACAGGGGCATCTGTCCCGAACCTGCAAGAAAAAGACAGACCAACCAGCGAGGAGTGCAGCGGTTATCCCACCAACGGACACCACTACAAATGCAAAAGAAGAAGGAAGTGATCAGACGACGACACTTTCCCCTCAAACAGTTCTCGAATATATGAAGAACCTCTCGACGAACGACTATCAGCAGATGGCTCAAGCCTGGGGAGAGATGACGAAAGACGAGGATTTTGCCGAAGCCTGAGTAAAACGGCCTTTGCTCGGGCAGTGTTCCAACGCGATGTATTTTTACCACGACTTAACTCCATGCGAATCAATGTCACATTTTATACCGCGTTAAAAACGGCCGAAATCCCCGCATTCCTTGACTCGGGAGCTACCGAATGTTTTGTTAGTAGAGAATTCGTCGAGAAACACAAACTCGGTACCAGATTATTACACGAACCAAGACGCATTCATAACGCAGACGGCAGTCCAAACGCCGGAGGAAATCTCACCCATTATACGGACCTGGAAGTGACCACGGCGGATCAGATCCACACAATCCGCTTTTTCATAGCAGACATGGGGGGAGATCAAGTGGTGCTGGGCTACCCCTGGTTCGCAGCAGCAAATCCGAAACCCAACTGGGCCGAAGGCACCCTAGATGTATCAGTCACATTTCGAACTGTTGGAGCAACTAAAACTATTCGTACCGAACACATCAAAGTCATACGAGAGACACCAGAAGAACGACTAGAAGAGGGAGACTCCCTAGTCGTCTTATGGGCAAAAACCACAGTAGCCCAACAACTAGCCCAACAAGTACAACCAACCCAAAACCGAGACTGGAAAGACATTGTCCCAAAAGCATATCACTCGCATCAGATCGTATTCAGTGAGGAAGCCTCCCACCGATTCCCCTCCTCAAAGCCTTGGGACCACGCCATAGTGTTGAAACCCGACGCACCAGACACCCTCGATTGCAAAGTCTACCCATTGACTCCAAAAGAAGACAAAGCAATGGAACAATTCGTAACTGAGAACGAGAGACTCGAACGAATTCGACCGTCGAAATCACCTTACGCCGCGCCGTGCTTCCTCATAAAAAAAAAGGATGGCACGTATCGACCGGTACAAGATTACAGAAAACTCAACACATGGACCGTCCGCGACACTAACCCCCTTCCCCTCATCAAAGAACTCATCGACCGACTCACGAGAGTACCAGGCGGAAGATCAGCACTGTTCACGAAACTGGACATCAGATGGGGATATAACAACATTCGGATCAAAGAAGGCGATGAATGGAAGGCAGCCTTCAAAACGAATCGAGGGTTATTTGAACCGACCGTTATGTTCTTCGGACTCACCAATGCGCCCGCCACCTTCCAAACTATGATGAACCAGATATTCCGCGAATTGGTCAACGAAGGCTTCGTCACCATATACATGGACGACATACTCATTCACACACCCACAGACATACAATTACATCGAAGGGTAGTCCACGATGTACTAAACTTACTCACAAAACACGATCTTTACCTAAAACCTCAAAAATGCCAGTTCGAAGTCACGACCGTGGAGTACCTAGGGGTCATTATCACCCCAGATACCGTCGCTATGGACCCAGTCAAAGTGGCAGGAATTAAACAATGGAAACGACCCACGACGTTGAGAGAAGTTCGAGCCTTCATTGGCTTCCTCAATTTCTACCGCATGTACATCAGAGGGTTCAGCCTTCTAGCAGCCCCCCTGAATGAATTGATCGCCTTCGTGGCAAAAGGAGGACGATTCGAATGGATGGAACGCCATCAAAAAGCCTTCGAATCCCTCATAGAAGCGGTCTGTACGGCTCCCGTACTACAACAACCCCACTTCGACCAACCATTTATCGTCGACACCGACGCATCGAATTACGCAATAGGAGCAGTGCTACAACAACGAGACGACAAAGGCAAATTACACCCGACAGCCTTTCTTTCCAAAACGCTAGATGCCACACAACGGAATTGGGATATCTACGACAAAGAGTTGTTCGCCATTATTGTCGCGTTGACGACGTGGCGACCCTACCTGTTAGGGAATCCCCACCAAACCATCATCCAAACCGATCACCATAACCTCCTTTACTTCCGCAAACTACAAGACCTTAATCGTAGACACATCAGATGGATGCACAAAATGGCGGACTACGATTTCAAGATTGTACACGTACCCGGCAAACGACATGTCCCAGCAGACTTCTTGTCACGACCGCCAGGAACGACGAAAGGCGAAACGGATAATAAGGATCTAGTCCTATTACCCCCAGAACGCTTCGCCAAGATTACGTTCCCGATTGACGTTGAAAAGAGAAGAGTCATCCTCCAAAGGTTTCACGATCACCCTTTAGCAGGACACCCTGGTATCGCTAATACACAACACCTACTTGAACAAGTGTACGAAGGAGAAGGAATGACGCAATTCACTAAAGAATACATCAAGGGATGCGCCACTTGTCAAGAAACAAAACCCCAAACCCACAAACGAAAAGCACCACTCCAACTAATACCGGTAGAACCCATGTTGGGTCCATTTCAGTCAGTCGCCATGGACCTCATCACCGACTTGCCCGATTCCCAAGGGTTCAACGCCATTCTGACTATCGTGGACCAAGGCTGTTCTAAAGCAGCAAAATTCATCCCATGCTCGACGACAATCACAGGAGAAGGCGTGGCAACCCTCTACTTCAGACACCTTACGCCCTGGTTCGGCATACCCCGAAAGATCATTTCTGATCGCGATCCTCGATTTGTATCACATTTCACGCGCGCACTCTGCCAACTCCTCCATATAGAGCAGAACGTTAGTACCGCCTTCCATCCACGAACAGATGGGCAGAGCGAACGTGCCAATCAATGGGTCGAACAATATCTCCGACTATGGGTTGCCGATGATCAATCTCATTGGTCACAATACTTAACCCTAGCGGAGTTCGTTCACAACTCCTGGCCCCACGATAAAACGCACCTCACACCACACGAACTCCTTTTCGGCACCAAACCTCTCATCCCGGACATCACCGTTGAAACAGACGTTCCATCAGTACAACAACGGTTGGAGCAAATCAAATACGCACGGGAACGAGCCACTAAACTCCTTCAGGCTAGACCATCACCTACTATCCCCATTCAATTCACCGCGGGTGACCAAGTATGGCTAGAGGGACGGAATTTGAAAACGCATCATCCCACGGCCAAATTAGCACCTCGCCGTCACGGACCTTTCCCTATTTTACAGAAATTGTCACCAGTCACTTACAAGCTGGGTCTCCCTTCAGCTATGCGCATACACCCCGTGTTCCACGTCGACCTTCTATCCCCGTATATCGAAACCGAAGCGCATGGACACAATTACACGAGACCACCCCCTGACATCATCGATGGAGAACCTGAATGGGAAGTTGACAAAATAGTCCAGGCTCGACTGTTCGGACGCTGGAAGGAATTACAATTCCGCGTTCGATGGAAAGGTTTCCCATCATCGGAAGACTCTTGGGTCTCGACACACGACCTACACGCTCCCGACCTCGTCACATCGTTCTACAATTCACACCCAAACGCACCCAAACAACTATTAGCACCGAGACGTCGCAGACGTTAAGAAGGGGGGTAATTATACGCTTCCCCATGACCACTCGCATCCCCTTTGGCCTCACATACTCGTTCACACAACACCACTCCTACGAAATGCCAAATACCCCAAATTTGTCTCGCCCAGTCTCCCCTACTGTCTCCATCCATGACACCGTTTCGAACCCTACTACTCCCATTCCACTTCTGGCAGATAACGACGACCTAGAAGAGTACCTTAAGACACGCTGGTACAGTGGCATGACGGCCACTCACCTGGAAGATATACGAGACTCCGCTGTAGTCGCAGCTCGGTTGGCTAGGATCATCGGTCCAGCCCAAGTCACATACGAACAAAGCGGAGCCAATCCAGACGTCCAGTTCCACCTCAGACGACTCCGTCGCTTCTTCCCCACTGCCAATCAAGTAGCCGCCACTCATTGCCATGCCGCGGCAGAATACCCCCTCCGATTGTCCTCTTGGCTCCAAGAAAAGATCAGTAATGACCCAGGCACCTTACCGTCTATTGTGGTCATGAAACATAAATACGTATACAAAGGAGTGGATGGACACTACACACCAAACCCAGAAGCTGAGTATCATCAACAGATGGATCACGACATTATACGATACCCTATGACTGAAGACAACTATCAGTCGTTATACCGATTTAATCTACATACTCCGAAGCGTTATTCATTTACAACAGACCCTCACCAGAACTCCCCCCAACGTCCTCCATCACCACCACTTCCACCCTCACCACGTGCCGAATCTCCACAGTCTGACGTAGTCGAATATCAGGAGGATCTCACGGTCCCCATTGTTCGCGCCCGACGTTCGACGTCTTATCGCGTCCACTCTCAATCTCCCTCTCCCGCTCCACCAACCCTCCTCGCACGGATGGCACACCCAACTCCAGCACTACTTTTTCCTGGAGACGATGGCCTCATCGATAACGATCACCCATACGTCCACCCTGGACCACCCTTCATAAAGAATAAGTCGCGTAGCCCGCACTGTATTAAAACGCCCATCACTAACATACACGGCGCCCGTATGAAGGCCAAATACGTGCACTTCAATATGATGCGTGATGCTCCACATGCCCGACTCACCATGGGACAAGGACAACCGATCTTTATGGTCCCACTACGTGCTAAACCAGGGGAAGGACACCACAGCCCAGTCACACCGGGGAAACAAGCCATCTTCGAAGACAATCGTGGGTTCGCCCATTTAATAGATCGTGTCTTGAGGGACGTATCAGACCCCTTCCTTCACGGCGAAGTTATCTGGTACAGATATCTAGGCCAGGAGATGACCAATACACAACAGGAGATGAGGACAGCAGAAGCGGCACTATGACAAGCCGAGAGAGCGGCACTCCTCCTTCGTAATCGCTTCACCGCGCAGCGAATGGAATTCCTCGAGTCTCTTGACCGTCTCGAAGCGGCAAACGCTTACCGCACTTTATATAATAGGCTTTGGGACCAAACGCACCCTCGTCCCGATGACACGACCACTGACGAAGAGGCCAGGGCCCAATTACTCGCACGAATGCAGTGGGCCGGACGGCCCTTCTCACCAGAGCCGTCTGTCACTCGCAGCCCTAGTCCCGAAGTCCTCGTTGTCGGCGCCAACCAACCTATTCCTGTCCCCCTTTTCACACGTATCACCTCACCAGCCCCGGACATCGAGACGGGCAATGAAGAATGCCCACCCGTCTTTGACGGTGATGACATCTAACGGACGATTGACAGACATCCAAGTCGAGACGACTTGAGACGTTATGAGGGGGTAGTGTTACCGATTTCTCCTCTTATGCTTACCTTTACTATACGACTCTGTACGATAAGGCGAGGGATAGTGACTCGTGATAGGTACCAGAATAGGCTACGAATTACCAGGCTCGACGATTACTTAAAGAGAACGTATTAGGACTAAGGCTCCTTAAGCTTGTTCTTCTGTAACAATACTAGTCCTGCGATTCCGAACTCCTCTTGTACATCACAACTCCTTAGGTCTATTGCCTAACCACGATACGCGTGAGGACTACGCGTAACACTAGGCTTGTTCTCCTAGTATCAATACTGAGCTCCGCTCTGGCCCACAGAGGCTAACCGGCTTTTCCTCTCATCTTGTGAATCCTCAGATCCTCAGGCCGATTGCCTGACTTTGAATCCCCCTCGTAAATCCTTGTCACTGGATTACACGCTTAAGGGGACTGGCACCGCGTTTAGTCTCAAGCTTGAGACCCATAGTGCCTGAGTCTCGCTTTGACTCCACGATCGACTCGATACGATACGCTCAGTGCTCAGGCGTAACAGAGTGACTGTATACCATTCAGCAGTTGCAAAGTTCTATGCACCAAGCGATCTGTGTGGTGTTGGTGGCATGCATAGTGAACGTATACATGCTGTGCCAAGTTGGAAAAAGGGCCCCCCACGGTATGACTGCATGTTTGTTAGTACAGACCCAACCATTGAAGGCGGCGGCATGCGTGGTCTTGAAATTGCACGCGCTCGACTCTTTTTTAAATTTGAGTTCCACGGGGTAATATATCCTTGTGCACTCATCCAATGGTTCTCGCGGATTGGCAACAGCCCAGATGAAGACACTGGGATGTGGATGGTCAAGCCCGACATGGATGATTCTGGCCTACCAATCCGGTTTGTCATCCACCTCGATTCCATTATCCGTGCTGCCCACTTGATTGGCATATATGGAGACGAGATGTTGCCAAGTACTCTTGCCTTCAACCATTCGCTTGATGTCTTTCACTCATATTATGTCAACAAATACATCGACCATCACGCTTTCGAAATTGCTTGCTAAGGAGGGTGCGTTACTTAGTTGGTTGCCGTTCCCACTACACTCTAATTACATCCAAGTTGTAAGGTCGGCGGCACATTATTCTAACCCCATGAGCCTGAGCTTGGACACTATTATTATTCTTTTCTCGATGTGCCTCCACTTTCTTCGCTCTTTCCGAGTCAGCTTCCCAGAGTCTGTGGCCGTGCGTCCGCCCCCGATTATTGCGTTTCTCTTTTATCAGGCACGACGGTTCTTCTCTTCCCTCTAAACTACAAACTGACTTGACGTACGCCCTCTTAGATGGTGCTGACGCCGCTTAGGCAACAGCACAAGTTACAGGTTCGGGTACGGGATAGGGGTTGGTTATCCCGCCACCCGCCCATCCCCGGGCCGCTCCCACTATATGATGCTTTCACCCCCATCCAGCCGTCCTCGTGCGTCCTCCCTGGCATTTCTGGACGCAGAAGATGCCCATGTCAGTATTGTGTCGATGCCTTCATCCGTGCTTCCACACCACCTCGGGCCCTCTTTCGAGGGTCAACACCATATCATCTACACACGAGGACGTCGCCAGCGACTCGCCGCTGCGCTCCATGCGCAACCACACCTTACTCATCTCGATTCTCGACCTCCGCTCCTCCAGTTCTCACTGCAGACCGAGAACGTAGATCCATTTCCTGCCTGCCGCTCACACGTCTCCTCAATAGCCCGGCTCGAAAAATTGTAAGTAAACTATTTTCTTTTCTTTTATTTTCTGACCGATCTTTTACTACAGCACATATTTATCGATGCCACCTGTCCAACACCATGTTCCCTCCCCTCAGCAGTTGAGGGATGTGGAACTCTCTGCACCCTCACATACCCTCCCTCTGCCCGCTGTGAACCGGCACCCACCTCGGGCGCTGAGGCGGAGAACCCACACCCGGTTCTCCGCAAGATGCAAAAGCCTACGCTCACTGGCAGGAGGCCAGACTCTTGTTCTTCGAGACGTTGGCAAAGACGGGCAAGGAAGTAGTTGAGATGTTCACTGAGATCGGTATGTCTCGGTCATCATCACCCATTCTCGATTTCTTACCTGCAGGGTGCAGCAAAGAATATTCCTACCTTTGAGCACATCCTTGCTTCTCGATTCAGCACTCGAGTCTCGAAGCCATCTCTGTACCTGCAACCACCACACCATGACCCGGATCACCCGAGGCGATTGGCACCATCGGCGCTGCTTGCAAAGCGCCCCTGCTGACACCGCCGACGCCGCTGGCAAAGTGCCCCCACTGCCCACCTACAATATCCTCTACACTTTGGGTCCTTTCCGAGACATAATCTGCCAGAAGGATGACTCGGGGAGATACTGCATCGCCAATGCAACCTCATCCTTGACCAAGCGTGCCTCGCTCAACCGTTGAGGGGACTCGCAAGTGGCTCTCGCACGCAATTCAACCAGGACGGCATCCAGTTCCTGAGTCTGGAGCCTAACATTACCACCAACAAACTCTGCACTTTCTGCACGCACAATCATGTCATGAACGTCTACATCGGCCAACTTAACAAATTGCCTTATGCCCCTGGCATCGTGTCCAGTTCGCTCCTCTCTGGCCAGCCTGCGCTCCAGGTGCAGCACCACGCTCGGCTGGCCAACGCTGCTGGAAAAGCACCCCCGCCGACACCGCCATTGCCACTGGCAAAGCGCACCCACCGACGCCACCAACGCCACTGGCAAAGCCCCCCTGCTGACACCGCCAAGCTCCTCTGCCAACGCCGCCAACTGGGTACCCGGAGGTCCCGCGTCACAGCCTCCCGCAGGAGAGCGGGTGCGAGTCACGTGCTCGATGCCCGTTGGAATACCTGCATTGATGCCTAGCTACAGGAAGTGGACGAGGTGGAGGGCGAAGTCTCAACGCCGGTTGCACGCGATGCCAAGCGCGAGGTTATCAGTCCTGAGGAGAGGGAAAAAAGAGAGAGGGCGTGCAAGATGGCTGTGGAGGCGCGCTTGCCAGTGGACCGTGATTGTGCGTTGACATTATTAAAGTACTACTTGAAACGTGCAGTGCTCAGTTCCTTAAAATCGTCTTACCGTACATACAACATTATCCAGGTACTTGATAGAAATGCACTTCTTAACAAATCTGCTTAGTTCCTTGAAATTGTCTTACCTTCACACGTACAACATTATCCAAATACTTGATAGAAATGTACATCTTAACCTGCTTAGTTCCTTAAAATTGTCTTACTTTTCCACATCATCTTAGCCGTGAAATCTCTAAGTGCATGATAAGACGTGATACAATATTTATCCGTCTTAGTCGTATTAATTGACGTTTAAGTGCCGTTAAGTGCATTAAGTCACATTAAGGAACTTTGAGTTACCCTGATGGCCTATCCTTGACCCATTCTTCAGACACTTCAAATATCTTCACCAAGATGGGCCCAAATGAGCTCAAACTTTGTATATATGCTCTAGTAGACATCCCTATTACAAGAGTGGTCTTTTCTCTGTACAAAGTTGCGAGGAAAACGAGATTGAAAAAAAGGCCTCTGTCACGCGGAGCTTCCCGTGCCATGCTGAGTTTAAATTCGAGCCTTTTCTGGACTGTGACAGGGCGTGACTGTCCGATGGGTCAAGGATACAGTAGTACATATATAGAAATCATCCTCCCCGTGGCCATGACCGCCGGGCCGGTTGATCTTGGCCATCCGCCGTGGCTTGGAGTCTCCAGCGCAACCGTGACGCGAGATCCAACTCACTGACCTACCTAGAGAGTCATCTACCCATCACTTGGACGACCCAAGAAGGGCATGACCACGCTCCCACACCTACCTTCATTCGACGAGCACATTGCCTCGCTCCAGTCGCTTCCATTATTCATGACCTCACTCCAGGACGACCCAGCGGATAACGCCGCACTCATCGCGCTATAAAGCCTCGTGCACGATGGCACGCCGGATGGTCGGTGCTTATCCTCCTGTATACTGCACAGGCCAAGCCCATACAGGTCGGAATGCCGACAAGAGGTCGCGCAGAAGTTCAAAGAGCAGGGCGACTATTTTGAGGGTGAGCAGTACAGGGAGCTCTCAAGTTTTATACATAGGGCATGGAGGCGGAACCAGGCGATGGGCGGCTGAGAGAGGCGTTGTTGTTGAATCGCGCGGCGTGTTATCTCGAATTACGTGCGTCCCTTGCCTTGCCTTGCCTTTCCCCCTCTTTATATCCTTGCTTACTGGGGTATTTTAGGGAGCTACGGTTTGGTATCGCGCGATTGAGCTGCCGTCATCGCGGCCAACCCTCATGCGCCATCAAAGGCCTATTACTGCCTGGGCCGCTCGAACAGCTAGACGAGACTCCCCACGTATGTACGCGCACAGGGAGGTAGCAGTGGACGATGTGGGGCTCAAGATGCTGTGCGCCCGGGCAGAG
>QLOZ01001135.1:0-11409 GCA_003314065.1 Lactarius sp. MG50
TAAATTGACATCACATCAATCAGTCTTCATCTAAGTTACTTTGTGCAGCCCCATCAAGGACGCGCAATGCCCGAATACGTCTCCTTGCGTGCTTCAGTTCATACAAATATTTATCATGTGGCGATGGCTCAGTCATCTTGTAATGAAGCACACAGATTCTGAGTGCATGCGGTGATAGTCAGGACCAGCCTGAGAGCGACTCTTCTCATGGGCTTAGAGTATCCTACGCATTATGTACAAGCCGAGTTGAACTCAAGGCATCGGCTGCGGTTGTCAACGGAATATCATCGTGCTACAATAGCGATGATGTCTCCGTGAAACTGGCCTCCGCCTCGAGAACATGGCGGATCTGGACGCGGAGGCTGGCGATTTGGGATGCAGAAATTTAGCTTCTTTGGGAGATGCAGAGGATAGCGAAGCATCTGGGCGGGAGGAATAAACCCCCCACCGATAGGCCCAACCTGACTAACAGTGAGCATGATAGAAGGTGAGCACCGGAGGAGGGATAGTAACGGGTCCAAAGCGACAACTGTGAAGTAGTGTTATCTACTAGTAGTAGCCACAATACATAGATACGCTAGCCGCATGTTTTCATATGAAAGCCTCCGAGAACTAGACAAAGCTATCCAGAAACTAACTTGTGCTGACACTTCACTGACATTTATAACGGCCAGAAAAGCTGTAGCTGGGAGCCCCATGGACTGCGAGAGGGCGATCTGAGATAACAAACAACAAGTGGCAAGAAGCCACGCAGAAATTGTACAGTGCTTCAGGTTCAAATGGCAGTTGCAAGCAGTCTCCCGGCATCAAGTCACACTCACGGTTCAGATAGTATTCTATTGTTACGAATGCCGGGTTCTGCGCCATGTGTCAAATGCTGGGATAGAAACAAAATCTTTACTGTCGTAGCCAAGACCCGCGAAGTTGGAAAGGGAATATTGAACGTCGCTTCTAGTAGTAGTGAGATGAGAGACCACGCCAGGCTCCATCTGCGGTGCTGAAATGTGAGGTACTAAGGCAAGCTACGCGTTCTCCTCGCACCTTCCTCCCTCGTGGGTCCAGAAGCATGGGCCCGGCCCCGCAGCCGTGCATCAGACGAACTCCTACCGAAAAAAAAAGAAATGTGAAAAGGCCCACATGACACTGAAGCCGTAGGAACATCAACAAGCCGTAGCAGCGGTAGTAAGTCAGCAGATTCAGGACTGGGTCCCGTTCAGTCGTCGGCCGAGTCGTAGCTGTCTGAGTACAGTATGGCCTCTGTGTCCCCATTCCGAACGTTATTCCATATTCGGCTCGACGACAAGGACCGCGATGTGAACAGTCCCGGCTTTGGATGAATGGTTCATCTCCACCCTGCTGTGGGGTATACATCTCAGCTGTGTCGTGTGAGGTCTACGATGATAAAAACGGATATCCGGGTCGCTGATAAAGAATGAAGCCTGGGATAGTGTGCCATGTGAATAGGGCCCTTGGTCTAAGCGCTTCCTCCGATGCTGTTGCGGCAGAAACCGAGCTTTGGTAATCCTCTCGGAGGGACGTTCATCCCTCCGAGTCTGCTATCCCGGTCTGACGTAGACACGGAATCACGATCCTCATGATCGTCTTCAAATTCAACGTTAGATCGTCTGTGTTCATCCTTTTGCTGGGGCCAGGCCTAGTCTCACCTCTTAGAAAAGTGCATGGTACCGATATTCGGAAAATACGAAAAGTGGAGCCACGCTAGTGGCTTGACACATTGTACTAGTACAAGTGCATGAAAAGCATATCAGACGTGGGAAGTGAGTATACAAATACACGAGATCCTATGGGCGACAGCATTGTCTTTGACGTGTGGCCCACTTTGGCTCAGCGCAGCCAGATATGCCGGACCATAAAACAATATAATCATAAAGCAATTAGAACAGAACAGCATAGAACGGCCCGCCTACGCGCCATTCGTGGACCCCTGCGCAACCTTATACTATTCGACGGCACCTATGTCAGTCAAGTTGCATCTAGTGAGGCGGGAGTACTCACTTGGAGGACCATCGTGTTTGGCCACGCAGTCGGGAGGTGGTCCGCACCGAGATACTCATATCGGAGCGTGTTCTCCTCAACGACCTGGTAGCGTTTGAGCTTGCCTGAAAGGCCTGGCCCACGGCTTATGCCGTCAAACTCGAACACAGCACGGAGCACTTGGCTCATGATCTTCGTCGTCAGTTCAACGCCAAGAGAGCGGGTGACACCGTCTCCGGTCAGGTAGCGGTCCTTAGACTCGCGGTTCACGATGACAGTCGATGGGTTAGGGAATACGTGTTGCTAACCAGTTATGCCTATGAAAACGAAGGAACAACGAAGGAGGAAAGGACTCACGTTACTGCTAGCATAAGCAAGGTCAACGAAGACACGCTGGCCCTTGGAGAGGGTAACGTTGCCTATATTCTGGTCGGCCAAGGATTCACCTATGAAGATGTCAAAGACTAGCCAAAATGCGGGAAGAAACTGAACGACTGACGATAGACGCCACGGAACGGAGGGTCAATACCTACACGAGAGAAATATTAGCACTGAGACCGCAGTAGGGTCAGAACACCGTACGCATGGCTTCGTAGATGTAGCCCTCAAGTGCAGGGTTTTTCGGATCAGCTGCCCTGAGCTGGCTCACTATATCAGGCTTATCAAGATAAAAATTGACAATATTGATGATGGCTATGATATGTTAAGTCTATGCTTTCGGGAGGGAGTGTGGCGTACTGACATTGTGAAAGCTCGACAGATGCGCCAACCAAAAGAGACAGCACGTTGTTCGTGGTTCGGTCGACACTAGCACCACTCTCATAGAGGCTTTCCGCGAGAGAGAACTTCTCCTTCTTCGACTTTGTAGTGAACAGCGATTGGATAGTGCCGACGAGGCCTGCGATGGAAAGCTGAAACACCATGTGAACCCAGGGGAACGCATCAACAAAAAAAAGTCGGTCTCTCACTTTGCCCACATCAAGTATGACGCTGGCTTTGATGTGGTGTTGCAGATCATGGATATGCTCCTTCACCCTTGCCTCCAGGTTCATCGCCTTGGACGGGTCAACGTCCAGGAATAAGAAGCTATGTGCAGGTTAAGTTTTGAAGTGACGAGAGCAACAAGCAGAGAGCATACGAGTATATGTCGGTGATCATCTCATATAACTGAGATTCGGTGTAGTTGCCCCACGAATCTTTATCCGCTTTAAGCGTCAGGCCGGCCTATTGATGCAGTTCAGCAGCAGACGGTCAGCGATGTCAAATTGTGTGTTATATCAAGGTCACATACCAGCTCTGTCGCTGTCCAATACAGCGGCACGTAACGCAGCACATCACGAACAATGTCCACAAACCGGACACCCTTATCGGAGAGGGTAAACGACTTTGCGATGATGAGTTTGCGCGTCTTTTCGTAGAAATAGTGGGCGATCTTGTCTGCCTGTTCTGGCGATGCCCGCAACACACGCAGAACCTCTTGTTGGTCGCGCTGGCTCTCTGCGTCGTTGTTCGACGCAAGGAAAAACCTGTGATAATATTCACTCGGGGGAGTGCACAACCCGACTCTGTCGCAATTACTTACCCTTCACCGGAGATAACACGCGAGGCCTTGTCGCCATACGAGGGGCGGAACTGATTGCTGCCCAAAATTTGCCGGACGTCGTTATATTCCCTCGCAGTGGCAATGGTGGGCGCATCGGGGGGGCGGTCGAAGGAGTAACGATCAGCGGTGCCAAGTTTTCCTAGGAAAACCTTCATAGACACGGGAGTCTGGAGCGGGAACCAGGCGTAAGTGCTATTCTCCGTAAATTGCCCTGGCAGGGTACGAAGGATGAGACGACCAAGCATGCTTCCGTTTCCTGGACCTTTCGGGTTACGCATGCTATCCGAGAAGCCCCACGCGGTGAGATTAAAGGGGGTGAAATCCGCCGTGAAGAAGCGGTCGCCACGCGTCAGGGCAATGGCATCGCTGAGAATAGCACGGCTTATGGTGTATCCTAAGAGGAAGGAATTGTGTCTCAACTCAGAGATAATAGGAGACTCCTGAACGCACCAGGGCAGAGACCAGCACCATCTACGACAGGCTTGGCTTTCTCGGCTTGCAAGCCGACATAAAGCTCGAGGTTCTCAATGTTGCCGTAGAGGTGCTCCGCCGCCTCCGCAATTTCCCGATCGTCGTTCCATTCCATGAAGTTCGCATAAGCTAGGAGAAAATGAGATTTTGCATGTAGAGTTTGATATGGAGATGTCATACTCACGTTTGAGGCCGAGGAACTACAGGAAAGTTGAGGTTAGCCTGCGCGCGTGAAAAAGATATTACCTACTTTGCGGAACTCATTCAACGAGCAAACGCCCCAGCTGCGGTTGGCTTCAATACCCATGATCTCATGCATCCTCATAACTTGAGGGGTGCCACGCGCCCCGAAGGTGGCGGCCGGATGTTCGACCCTGTCATGTTGTGGGTTTACTGTCCGAAACAATTTAGAAACGGAGCGCACTGATCCTTAATCAAGGCCGCAAGCTCGCTATCCTTGAACCTTCCGTTTTCACGCTTCAAACTAAGAAAACATCAGGAGCCGATACTTGAAAAAAAAAACTTTTGATCGGGTCACCCACTCGCCAAACGTCCAGTCAGTTAGATGTAGATCTTGCCCTATGAGTTCCCCGAGAACATCCTTGAAATCCTGGACGTTAAGCTACATGCCGCAATGAGCGAATGAGCCAATCGACACGTCAGGAGCGCCACGTACTTCTTCCACTGTCTTGCCCTTAGATTGGGCCATCTGGTTCATCTGCCGCTCGACCCATTTCTCGTCTGCCTGCGACGTAGTTGCGTGCCACCGGTACAGACAATTGAACTAGAGTTACAGAATCTGTCAGAGTCCTTGTAACACGGACAGCACTATAAATATATACCTCGACACTGCAGACATTGCCACGACCACGCTCAAAAAGCTTGTGATCTACGTCACGCATTTCCTGTGCGCGTGTAATCAGCTACGCCGAGACGAGATGGACAGAGGGAATCACATACACCAAAGGGGTTTAAAGTCCAGGTACTACCTTGGCGAACGAGGCCGAGGATGCTGCTAAAGTAATCGGAAAAGATTACGCTTCCAAACCAAGAGCAGTTGATCAGGCGTGCAGTCTGGAATATCTTTTCGTCCTGCTCGTTAATCTTCGCCTGACGCTGAGTATCACTCAATGGGATACTGTCAGGGTCTTGGAAGGAATTACGCTCGTTAACCTCAAGCAGCTTGTGGGCGATATACTAAGAAACGGCGATCAGGAGTTGAAAGGACATTGACGGGTGGGCCAAGAACGTACGTTATGATTACGGTTGAACAACACAAGCAGGACGCAGACAGCGGGTGGCAAATGGAGAAGGCGGTCTTCGGCGAATGTATCGGGATGGAGAAGCCCCCGGCCGTCACCCACGCGAACCCTTTGGAGTGTTTCTTCGTTGTTGCCGTAAAGTGGCGCGAGGTCGACATAGGATGACGTCTCGTTAATATGAACATTGGTATTGGAATGAGACGTGCGAAAAACGCTTTCCGAAAAGTTGGATTAATGAAATAGTCAATACGAAAATGTAATAAAGCCCACCTATGAATGACAAGCGCCGCAAATGAAAACATCATGCTCGAAAGTCCGGCCGGATGCCTGACAAACTGAAACACATGTGAGCACGCTAATATGGATATAGGCTTCTACAAACCTTTTCGCGCTTGAGTAGGGTATCGAAAACAAGACCAGCATCGGGGAGCATGTTGCGTGGAATGGGATGGGTCTGTTGTACGCTGCGCGCATAAGGCGTGCCAGCCTTGCCCATGTTAGGATCGCAGACATTGTTATAAGAGCCGTCCGGCCTGCGATGTTCATACGTGGGACCGAGGTAGGTCGCCGGGGGGTGAGAGAGGTCATCATAAACTAATTCGGGGAAGTGCGCTGTCAGGTAAGCTGTACCATGCATACGAAGAGGGCAACGGACGGATCTTGACCAGCGTATCCTGGATCTCAACCACCTTGTCCTTCAGGGCCGGGTCGTCTGCGTGGTGCGAGAGGAATGCAACCACGTGCTCGAGCTGCAAGATGTTAAGAGGAGAGCTGAGTGGGGAAAAAAGAACGACTTACAGCCATCTTGCGGTCATCAATCGAGTTGAGATGTTTGAAAGCATCAACAAGCGCTACCTAGCGCCCATATGCGTTGAGTGAATACTACGCCAGGCGATGAAGTCACTTACAAGGGTAGAAGGCTCATGATACGAGGTAGTAGTCTTCTTGAACTGGGGGCGATCAATCGCAACTGAAGCACGTGTACGAAATAACGGCATGCTCACCGTCGCCTGGAATTCCCTCACTGCCGCCTCGTTATCGGTGGAGTGGGCAGTAGCACTCGACCTGATCGGGTTGAAGGTCTGGCCAGTAGTTGTGAGCAGGTTGAAGACAGGGCCGAGGATATAACCGACCGAGGCGCGGTTGAGAAACTTGGATGATGGTCTGGAAGACATATCACTGAGCCGCCGAGAAGAGAATACGAGAATAGAGAGTTGGAAGTTGGGGTGTGGGAGTGAACCGCATGCCTTGTGGGGGGGGGCTTTATGAGATATGGGATCCCACTGACCTATTAGGGACTCAACATAATCGGGTCCAGAAGATCGGACTTGAGTCACAAGACAGGACATGTACTGTACTGTACTGTACATGTACCATTCCTTGCTCTCACTTGCCGATGTAATCCTCAATGCTAAGTATAAAGCAGGTCAATCATGATGATCAAAGCCCCTCCACATAGGTCTCCGAGTACATACCGCCGCCTCGCGAGATACTAAGGAGATGTTTTCACCTCCGGAAACAGCAGCTCCGTGCGCCGTTCAAATGTAGAACGAGTGTCTAGGCGTCAACGGCGCGAGAGCGGCCACCACAGCCGGGCGTACGAGAATCCCTAAAGGAAGAAGCCAGCAGACTCTCAGATTTGGCGCCTGGGCCCATTCAAGGAACTTTCCCTGCATCGGGGTTGTCCAATACCAGTAAGTCGTGTCGAGAAAGATCGATGTTTCTGAAATTCTGTCAATTATGGTAACGTCACGGACCTCGTGTACTGTGTGGAATCTGTGGATTGCTAAATGTGGTCATATATCAATATATGTCTGGCCCCCGGGCTCCTGGTTTTTCATTCCGTTCCAGGTCCATCTCTTCTCACCTGCTTTGCATTTCGGCAACATGAGAGAGCCGAGAGCGTGCCAGCCACATTGCCCATCAATTTGTAGAATCGAATCGCCTTGCGACTTTGCCATTTGATCCGTTAGTATTTATATTATACATCGCTCGCGTAATTTTACAAGCGGCAGCCGCGGAGCGGTGCTAGTCTGTCTTTGTCTTTTGCTCAGATCGATCCGGCAGCGCTGCTGCGACGTCATCAATCTTCCTAAACTGCCACGGGAAACGTGACGGGTACAAGAATGGACGCATGTCAAAGCCTATGTAAAGTTAGTCAAACTCCACTCATTCGATCACCACGACGCACGGTTGTCATCCGGACTATACGCTTCCTATCATACGCGGCGCCGCACGTCAGCAGACTAAAAAATGTAATGACGGCACTGCGTACGGCATGGTACGACGGCGTAAGCGTCGTCATCTTGTGCCGGTTGCGCGCATATTCAAAGTAGAACAGCTTGACTTTCTCAGCGATCTGCCACGGCGACAGACGCGCACCCCACTCATGCACCAGCTTGGTGAAGATGCTGTATGGCCCACATTTCTCCACCTTGCGCAGCCGCCCAAGCACGGACAGTTCGTCGTATGTCATTCCCATGTCGGCCTTTACGCGCCCGGGACAACATAAACATTAAATTGAAATCCGTTTCAGAATGTGACGCCCGCACCTCATCAGCTTGCAAATATGTTTCGGTGAAAGGCTCCAGCTCGGCAGTGGGTACTGCGGTTAGGAAGCTGCCACAAGCAAGCCTCAGATGTATCCTGACACAAACAATGGACGCATTTACCGCGAGAGGATCGGAAGCTGGAAGTTCTCCTGTGCCCACGCGATGAAGCGTTTCAGGTCGGCCTTGCTAATACCACCAATAGGGTTCACATCCGCTATTAAGTCCGCGGGGGACAGCCCCGCTTACCGGTTACTTTACTTCGCGCGACATTTAAATGAAAAAACTTACCAGACGAGCAGTCGTATTTTGTCAGGTACCCGCGCAGACTACATTTCAATGACGACATCATGGATATCCACGGAGAGCGCAAGCGAGGAAACGCACCTTTCGTCTACGTTCGCACTCCCCAGTACAAGCAGCCCCCCAGAGCGCCCGCGGACCCACGGCAGGAGCTGTGCGAAGAAGTACGCGATCACCATTCGCAGACGCGCCTGTATATTCTGCAACGCGAGGTTCTCCGCATCGCTCCCGCCGTGCACGCGGAAACGCGGTCGCAAGCCTGTCACGACCTGGAAGAGCGTCCGGAGCGCTGTCACGATAGTATCCATGTTCAAATCCGTGTGGTAGCTGAAACGCCCCCCGCAGTCAACCCCTACGGCCCGTGCAAGAGAGAGAGACGGAGACGGACCTCCCGATAGCCTCGGCGAGTTCTTTGGCGCGTCCGCGCGTGTCCGCGGTGGAATTCTCCGTGCCCATGTAACACGTGTGCATAATCCGCCCGCACAGCTCGCGTGCGTCGGTAGGGACGTATTCCGAGCCCTCGGACTCACCCACGATGCGCCGTGCATCCTCGACCACCTGCGTGTCTGATGATGCGCCACGCGGCCAGCAGTCGTCAGTTCCGATGAGTATAGTCAGGATGTCAAGAGAAGAACGTACTCCCGGAGCGAGCCGCATCGACGACCAGCCGGCACATCGAGTACACGATGACGGCCGTTGCGCAGCTGTCGATGCCGCCGCTAAGCGGCAGGAAATACCCCTGCGTGCGCGAGCGGCGAAGGTAATCCCACAGCCAGCACGCGGGGCCCAGCCTGTCAACGTCACTACTTGCAGGTAGAAAAGCGAGGATCGACGACTCACGCGATCTCCTCCTCGGGCGTGTGATACCTCACTTCGTACGGCAGCGCGGCGGGCCGGTTGAGCTCCTCGATCGCGTCGAACTTGCCGCTGGAGAGCGCGATAGGCGCCTCGATGCGGTGGTAGCGCTCCGAGCCGGCGGCCTGCATGCTACGGCTGCTCCTCGCGCGGTGCGCGCGCACGTCTTCGATGTCGATCGTCGCGGAGACGACTTCGACGTCTGAGAGGGAGAACTGAGAGCCCTGCGCGATGACGCGTCCGTTGAGCGCGATCATCGCGCAGCCATCGTAGTACAGCCTGTCGCCGTCGCAGCCCTGTTGGTTCGCATAGAGATACACGCCACCGAGCTGCATCACATCATCAAGAAAGGTTGTCCTCTCGCATAGGAAAGCATACCTTGAGAGTGGCCTCTTTGATAAGCTCGACGCGCGTGTTGAGCTTCCTGAGCTCGTGGTGGCTCCCACTCGAATTGGTGAAGATTTCGACGCCATCGAGTCCCATGAGGATGTGTGGACTGCAGGCGCAATAGATGAACAAGACGCGTTTTCGATGAGAATCAGCCTCACCTCTCTGGCGTGAAGAGCTCCTCGCATAGTTCGACGCCGATGCACGTATCCACCGTGCTAACGACGCAGTCCCCAAAAGGCACCTTAATCTAGTCTCGCATGCATCAATAACGACGGTCTTGTCTGTTACAAGGAGGAACGTACCTGGCCAGTGACAGCCTGCACGATGCGGGGCAAGTAATGGTCCTCCCACTGGCGCCGCTTGAACCAAGGGGTGAAATAGCGCAGCTCGCGATAATTGCCGTCGTTGGCGAGCCACATCTTGGGGCGGATGAGCAGTATCTTGCGGTCGTGCACGATCACGCGGCAGTTGTATATGACATTCTTGTGCATCACCGGCCTGTC
This sequence comes from Lactarius sp. MG50, assembly GCA_003314065.1. Classification (NCBI taxonomy): domain Eukaryota; kingdom Fungi; phylum Basidiomycota; class Agaricomycetes; order Russulales; family Russulaceae; genus Lactarius; species Lactarius sp. MG50. The sequence continues at coordinate 9,932 of QLOZ01001135.1, forward strand.
GTACAACCCCCCCGATCAGTCAGTTACGGGGACAACTTGGGATAAGTGGCAAAATAGGGACGCACATCCCGATGTCGCAGAGAATGCCAAGCGTCTTGTCGGAGGAGAGTATGCTCGCCAGCACCTCCCACGAGTGCAGCACCGTGTCGCCTTTGTGGCATTACATGTGTGTCGTACCGCGCGCAACGACAGCTAGCTCACCCTCAAGAAAATGGTCCAAACACCCATATCCCGGAATTTCGAGCTCGGGCCCGACGCGCACGGTCGCGCCACGCGATTTGGCGACGACGATGCTCTCGAGGATGCGCTCCAAATTTCCCTTTTTTTTTTTGCCGAACCGAACCACGTGGATAAAAATAAAAAATTAGAAATCTCAACGGACGCACCTGGAAATCCATCGCCCATTGATTCAGCGAGCTGTTGTTTTCAAAAGGGGGTAAGTTAGAATGTAAGGAGGTTCTGCCGGGAGACGCTTTACCATCTGTCATACAGCAGTCGTGTCGTGCAGGGTCGGTAAAATAGAGGGTGACACGAATGATGAATGGTACTGCTCACGTCGCGAGTGTGATCAAATGGCCCATCTCGTTCTAGATCTACAGTTAATCCCTTCTGGTCGTTTCGGCTCCACTCTCACAGTCAGTCGTGGGTCGGCTTTTCCACCAAGACAGTGGAGAATGCGGGGGCGGGCGGGGATCTCTCGGCCCGGATTCCACACGTTTTTTTTTTTCCCATGAAGCATTGATTGATAGTTTGATGTGTGAAATGTAATTTAACATTTGTGTCAAAGTCTCGAACCCTACTACCGGAACACGTTTTCCGCATCCTAGAAGCTCGGACTCCCAAGGAGACTAACTCGGGCTAACGACGTGAAAAGAAGGCCAGGTAAATTCTCACCAACGATCATATACTGAAACACACACGAACGACATAAACATAAGTAAAGCCAAACAAGCACTGCGATAAACACGAATAAATCCGAAGAGAAGAGACAAGTCGTCACCTCCAGTACGGCTGCGCGTCCCGCCGCACTGGCGACCCAGAAGAGCCCCCTCGTCCACCACGTCCGCTCCGCCCTCCCCACCCCCCATCCGACATCCGCCTATAATCGCCTTCGCGCCCTCCACCCCCACCGCTTCCTCTACGAGGTCCTCCGCGTCCCCGAGCGCGCGGAGCTTCGTCACGTCCATAGTACCCACCACGGCGCGCGCCACCACGGTGCTCGCGGTCATCATACCCGCCGTATGGTTTCTGCACCGGCATCGAGGGTGGCGGCGGCGGCGGCGGTGCCTGCACGGCCCAGGGTGGCGGCGGCCCGGGTACGGGCAAGGGTGTTAGTACCGGCGGCTGAGACGACGGTTGTGGTGGGTGTGGCGGCGGTGGCAGCGCGGAGGACGATGGTTGTTGCGGTTGTTGTTGCTGCTGCAGCGTGAGCAAGATCGCCTGGATCTGATCCGGCGTGAGCGACGCGACCTGCGCCG
>QLOZ01001140.1:0-30652 GCA_003314065.1 Lactarius sp. MG50
CTTAATGCTTAATAGAAATTATTAAGCCTAATAGGGTTGGACCAATGGTAACCTGAAGTGCCCAATCAGTGGAAAAGAAGACTTGGGACCAGATAGTGCCTGCACACTACCACCACTTCCAAAGAGTATTCAGTGCGCAGGCCACTCAATGGTTTCCTGACTCACGACCATGGGACCATGCCATTAATCTCAAACCAGACACACCAGAGAACTTTGACTGCAAAATATACCCACTAAACCCCAAGGAACAAGTGACCATGCACCAGTTCATCAAAGAAAACAAAGCACAAGGTCTTATATGCCCATCAGACTCTAAGTATGGCTTCCCAGTCTTCTATGTCAAGAAAAAGAATGGAGACCTGCACCTGGTCATTGATTATTGCAAACTCAATGCTGTCACAGTTTGCAACTGCTATCCACTCCCCCTCATCCCAGAACTCATCAACAGAGTGAGAGGACACGCACTCTTCATGAAGATGGACATTAGATGGGGCTACAACAACATCCACATCTGAGAAGGTGACCAATGGAAGGCAGTGTTCAAGACAAACCTAGGATTATTCAAGCCACATCAGTGAAATGTCAAAAAAACTTAAACTAACTTGATGGCACTTAAGGTTGCTTATCATGACTTGAAAACATTTCTAAGTAGCATTAAGCTCTAAGCCCATCAAGCAAAACTACTTGATATAAGCCAAGTCTCACCATGAATTTGACTTGAAATTGACTTATTCAGCTTATTGTTCAGCTTATTTTGGATTTAGACTAAGCACTGGACTTGGACAAAGCAAAAATTTAAGTAATATTATAAGTCTATCTCAATTAGTCTCAAGCTAGAGTCTAAGCAGTTTTAATAGGTGGTTTAAGCAGCTCAAGTGGTTCAAAGGGTATCAAAGCATGTATTCATAGCAAGTAAAGAGTGTACTAAGCATTACAAGTGGTCCCTAAGTAGATTAAGTATCTATCTAAGCCCCTCCCACTAGGTGACAGCACTGGTGTGGCGGCAGTGGCAGCACCAGCGCCGTCATCCAGCCGCGGCCGCAGTGATGGTGCAGGTGCAGATGCGGCGCTGCTCATGCGGCAGAGGCCGGTGACGCCGCTGGCACCATGGCGGCACTGGCGTGGCAGCGGCCGCAGCAATGGTGGTGCGGTTACGCTACTCACACGGCGGCAGCTGTGGACGTCGTACGGCGGTGGTCGCAGTGACGCTGCTGGTGTGGCAGCTGACAAGGCCGTGGTGACAGGGCGCAGCAGTGACCGCAGGCGTGGGGACGGCGCTGGCGTAGCAGCAGCCACAGTGATGGCGCTGGCGCGGCCGCATCCCAAATGCGACGGGGTTGGGCTGGAAGTGGAGGTGGCAAAGCTATAAGAAAAGCACATCAGTGAGAGTGATATGAATGAAAAAAAGAAAAAAGAAAGAAAAGCCATGCCCACCAGCTCGCGCTTGTGAGTGAGAGGGGGAGGTGGCAGCGATGTGGCAGCGAAACGTCGTCATAGAAGAGAAAAACCCCCCAGCTTGCGTTCGCAAGCAAGGGGGGTGTTGGCGGTGACATGGTAGCGGCGGGGGTAGGAAAGAAGCCACCCCCAGCTCGCGCTTGTGAGCGAGAAGGGGCGGTGACGTGGTGGTGAATCATTGTCAATTAGGAGGAAAACCACCCCAGGCTCGCATTTGCGAGCGAGCGAGGGGGGTTGTTGATGTGGCGGCAGGGCGCCGTGTACCTGTGAGGTTACAGTATTGTCAGCTAGGAATGATACAAACGAAAAAAAGAAAGAAAAAAAAAGCCTGAGAGGGCCCTGGTGGATCGCGAGCGAGGGGTGAACATTGAACATGTTGAAAAAAAGTTCAAGTCAACTTCTCGCGCTGTCACACTAGCAGGCATACACGTCACATTGTGACATGAATGATCACTGCGGCCGACCACACTCTTTTCACAAGTTCGTTCAAGTTGTTAGTATCTTTTCTTGTAGACTAACTCTTTGGTCTTTAGGTATTCACTGGTGCAAGTGCACAGACAGAGAAGGTAAGTAAGGTAATTAGTATTTAGATGCTGACCATGTGTTCCAGGTCCTGATGCAGCTGCACCAGCGCCATTACCACCGTGGCTGTTCAGTATCGTCACCGCTAGTGTTTTCAAGTCCGGTCTAGTCCAGTTTTTTTACCTAATTTGGACTTAACTGTAACTGTAACCGGTTAAGACCGCAGCTGAAAATGTCCATGACTGGACTGAACCTCAGCAGACCGGTTCACTTCGGTCCGGTTCCGGTCTATGCACCGGTTAAGACCGGTCTTCTTGGGGACCGGTCATGATCAGTCTTAGCTGGTCTTAGACTCAGTCTAGACCGGTTTTTGAACTACTACTCCAAAAAAATTATATTTCCTCAATGTGTAGCAACAACAGTACAAGTAATATAATAATACATAGTGAGAGCCGCTGTTGCGCTGCCCATCACCTCGCACTGCCCGTCACCGTCACCGCCGTGCTGCCCGTTGCCGTCGCCGCCGTGCTGCCCTTCGCCGTTGTGCTGGGAGAAGTGGGCCCTCTGCTCACGTTTGGGGCGAGGGAGGGGGTGCAGGGTGGCCGCGGTGCCCAGACAGAGAGAGAACCTCACGTTTGGGGCGAGGGAGGGGTTGGCGTTGACAGCTGTTGCCCAGGTGAGAGGGAAAACCCCTCCACTCGTGTTTGGGGCGAGGGAAGGGGGCGTCGGCTGTTGTTGCCTAGATCTACAGAACGAGAGATAAACCCCCTCCGCTCGCGTTTGGGGCGAGGGAGGGGGTAGTGTCACCCATTGTTGCCCAGAAAGAGATATACACCCCCCCGCTCGCTTTTGGGGTGAGGGAGGGGGCGGTGTCGCCTGTTGTTGCCTAGAACAAGGTATAACTCGCGTTTGGGGCGAGGGAGGGTGTCGTGTCGTTTGTTATTGCCCAGAATGAGTCTCGCGTTTGAGGCGAGGGTGAGTAAGCACACACAAACAAATGTGGCGCACGCAAGTTCGTTTGTTTGCACAAATACGACCAAATGGTCCGTGCGCACATGCCTCCATATATAAACCCCCCCTCCTCCTCTCAATTCCCTCCAGCTCGGGCTATTTGTCCGTTCTTAATTAGTTTAGTAGTTCAAATTATAGTATTAAATCAATAAATATTTGTTATAAGTATTTTGAAGCGAGTGTGAGGGTGAAAACTGGTTAGGATCGGTTAAGACTGGTTTTTGCTGGTTTCTGTTAGATTTGCAAAACCAAGTAACCGTTAACTGGACTGAGTCCAAATCTGGTTAGACTGTAACTGAAAGTCCGGTCTCTTCCGGTTAAGTTAAGTTCAGTTTCGGTTATTTTTCCAGTCCTATAGACTGGACCTTAAAACACTAGTCACCGCAGCTGCTGCTGTGCCAGCAGCGTCACCATGGCCGCTGCCATGCCTGCACCGTCACCGTTGCCGCGCCAGCACAGTCAACGTGACCGTTGTGCCAGCAGCGTCAGTGCTGCATCACTGCGCCCACTGCGCCAGCCCTGTCACCACGGCCGCCCCATCGCCATCACCGCCTCCGCTGCCACGTCAGTAGCGTCACCGCATCCGCACCCGCATTGTCGCCGCACCAGCAGCGTCACCACAACAAGTGCCGTGCCCTGTCACCACGGCCACTGCCACATCAGCGCCGCCACCGTGCCAGCAGCGTCACCGTGCCCGCTGCTGCGCGAGCCCCGTCCCTGCGCCCGTGCCAGCACCATGGCTGCGGCCACTGCTATGCCAGTCCCGTCGCCACAACCGCTGCCGTGGAGCACGAGTACCACCACATCGTACCGGCCACGTCACCGCCTCCACCTCCACCAACAGCACCCCGCGTCACCAGCACCCTCGTACCAGCCACATCACCACCACCACCACTTCCTTGTCACCAGCCCCACCTGCCCACGACAACAGTGACGACACAGCGACGACGATGACTGCGACACTACGACGACCACGACACCGGCAACGACAACCACGACGCACCATCATGACGACCGTGACTGCGACACCACCGCAATGACTGCGATGATGGTGACACCACGACCGCGACCGCGACGACACCGCAATGACCACGACTGCGACCACGGCGACACCACGACCGCCGTGATGATACTGCGACAACCACGACTGCAACCGCGGCGACACCACGACCGCGTCACCGCAGCAACGACGCCGTGACGACGACCACGGTGACACCCGCACCATCACCGCAGTGCGGCAGCAGCAGCCATGTCACCATGGCTGTGGTGGCTGCGGCGACACCAATAGCAACAGCTGTGCAGCAGCGAGGGAGGCACACAATGCTGAGTGCCCACACACCCTGAGCAAGCCCCTGCTGCACAGCACAAGCAATAGCTTGATGTCTGGAGAGCAGGGGCTTTTGATGGAGTGAAGGTGGCATGCACAGCATGTCTTGGATTCTTGGCTTGCCAGTTCAGCTTGGTTCACTTGACAGCATACTTTTGGACTTGGTTTACTTGACAGCATGCTTTCAGCCTTGGTTCACTTGACATCACACTTGGCTTGGACCACTTGGTGCATTTGCTATATCTACTTGGATGCTTTGCTTTGCTTGGTGGTCTTATCTTATGTCTTGCTATGCTTACTCTGTTTGACACTCTTTTCAGACTTGCTTCACTTGACAGCACCAAGCACTTGCCTTGGCTCAGTGCATTTACTTGGATACTTACTCTGCTTGGTGGTCTTGTCTGTGTCTTACTATGCTTACTTTGCTGGGTGCTCTTATTGGTGAATTCACTAAGTGGAGAATAAGTGACTTAGCTTACTTGATGCACTTTTAAGAGAAATAAGGTAACTAAGTCTACTAAGTTTTTTTCACCTTTTGCTGATGCAATGGTCATGTTCTTTGGCCTCACCAACTCCCCAGCAACATTCCAGACCATGATGAACCAAATCTTCAAGGAACTCATTGAAGGAGGCTACATCACCATCTACATGGACAACATCTTGGTACACACACCACTGGACTATGCACTGCATTGACATGTCACCACTCAAGTTTTGGACGTCCTCCTCAAACATGACCTATTCCTGTGACTGGAGAAATGCTTATTTGAAGTCACAGTAGTGGAATATCTTGGCATCATACTGGAGAAAGATCACCTTCACATGGACCCCATCAAAGTTAAAGCCATCATGGAGTGGCCAGTCCCCAAGTGTGTATGTGACATGTGCTCCTTCATTGGCTTCTGTCTCTTTTACTGCTGGTGGATCCCTAACTTCAGTGAAATCGCATGTCCCATGAATGAACTTACACACAAAGACACCCCTTGGGAGTGGACAGAGGAGCGACAGACAGCCTTTGACACACTCAAATGCAAGGTCACCTCCACACCAGTACTGTGGCAACCAGATTTCAGCAAAACCTTCTATGTAGATACCAATGCATTGCAACATGCCCTAGGGGCAGTCCTGCAACAAATGGACAAGCAAGGCCACCTCCACCCCATCGCATTCCACTCCAAAACCTTTGACACTACACAATGCAACTGGGATGTCACAGATAGAGAAGCTTTCACAATACTGGATGCACTACACACTTGGAGAGCATACCTAGCCAGCAGCAAACATCAAGTCATCATCTGCACAGATCATTGCAACCTACAGTACTTCCTACACCCTCAGAACCTCAACTGCCACCAAGCTAGGTGGTCCCTAGAGCTCCAAGAATATGACTTCAAACTCATGCATATCCCAGGCAAGCAACACATCCCAGCAGACTTCCTCTCACGCCCCCCAGGAGACAAAGGAGAGCATGACAATAAAAACATCACTCTATTCCCCCCAGAATGCATTGCAACACTGCAATTCACCACATTCCCATCAGACCTAGAAGCATGCAGGCAAATCCTCCAACACTACCATGACCACCCACTCACTGGACACCCAGGAGTAAAGAACACACTTGCACTACTGCACAGGCACTATGAAAGGGGGAAGGAACTTGAGTGGTTCACCAAAGAATACATGCAAGGGTGTGCCAAATGCCAAGAAACCAAAGCACGCACCACACAACCCAGGGTGGCACTATTCCCCATCAATGTCCCTGCAGAAGAAGGGCCTTTCCAAAGTGTCTCCATGGATTTGATCACAGACCTCCCCCTCTCTGCAGGGCACAACACCATCCTCACCATCATAGATCAAGGCTGCTTCAAGGCCACATGCTTTCTCCCCTGCTCCACCACCATTACTGGTGAAGGTGTAGCCACCCTGTACTTCCACCATATTGTGCCATGGTTTGGATTGCCAATGTGCATCATCTCAGATCACAACCCCAGATTCACATCACACTTTGTGTGCACACTAATGAAGAGTGTGCATGCTAAGCAGAATATCAGCACCGCATTTCACCCCAGGACAGATGGCCAAAGTGAGCATGCCAATCAGCAAGTAGAGCAGTACCTGTGCCTCTGGGTTCCAAACCAACAGGACCAGTGGGCTTACTACCTCCCTATGGCAGAGTTCGTGTTCAACTCCTGGCTGCATGACTGCACCAAACTCACCACACATGAACTTCTCTTCAGCTACCAACCTCAATGCACAATAGACAATAACCCCACAAACCCACCAGCAGTGCAGGACCACCTCACGCACATCACCAATGCAAGAAAGCATGTGCAAGCACTCCTGAATGCACCACCAAAGACAGTAATGCCTCAGTTTCAGAAGGATCAAAAGGTCTGGCTAGAAGGACACCACATCAAAACCTATTATCCCAGTACCAAGCTAGCGCCCAAATGCTTCAGCCCATTCAGAATCACATCAGTCATCTCCCTGGTAGCTTACCAACTTGAATTGCCACCATCATGGACAATTCATAATGTATTTCACATTGATCTTTTGATGCCTTACCAAGAAACAAGCACACATGGACCCAATTACACACGTCCCCCACCAGAAATCATTGAAGGAGCACCTGAATGGGAAGTCAAGCACATCATGGGAGAGCACTACTGGGGCAGGAAGCGCAAACATCAGTACCTCATCAAGTGGAGGAATTACCTACACACTGACAATACCTGGGAACCCACACCATTCAGCCTGAATATCCGATAGAAACATAGAAAATATAATGACATTATATCGTTTAAGACATCCCAGCAGATGTCCGCCAGATTTTACAAAGTATACATGTTTTATGTATCGGCCGAATAATATTGAATACACGTTTGCAACATGTCCAATGCATACTAAGAGATATATTGGGTATCCAACTGAATGCAATTGGTGGATTGTCATATATAACATTCACTTGGCGTAGGAATTGTTCAGCCTGACAGCCCAACCAATAAACTCTGCTGTTGTAGTCAGATCAGGTGGACATATTGGCCAGGCTGACATACAAACCAATATTGTCTAAGTGTCTGGTCGGATCAGGCAGACACTGATTGAGTATTCATTGAGTGTATATATTGGTCAGGCTAACATCCAAACCAATATTTCCTGGGCATCTGGTTGGATCAGGCAGACACTGATTGAATGTTCATCGAGTGTAAATATCAGTCAGGCTAACATCCCAACTAATATTATCTGAGTGTCTGGTCAGATCAGGTGGATGCTGATTGAATATTCAGCAGGTGTAGGTATTGATCAGGCTAACTCCCAACCAATATTGTCTGAGCATGTGGTCAGATTAGGCAGATGCTGATTGAATATTCATTGGGTGTAGGTATTGGTCAGGCTGACATCACAACTAATATTGTCTAAGCGTCTGGTTGGATCAGGTGGACACTGATTGAGTATTCATTGAGTGTATATATTGATCAGGCTAACATCCAAACCAATATTGCCTGAGCATCTGGTCAGATCAGGTGGACACTGATTGGATATTCACTAGGTGTAGATATTGGTCAGGCTAACATCCCAACCAATATTGTTTGAGCGTGTGGTTAGATTAGGCGGATGCCAATTGAATATTCATTGGGTGTAAATGTAGGTCAGGCTGACATCCCAACTAATATTGTCTGAGTGTCTGGTTGGGTTATGCGGATGCTGATTAAATATTCATTTAGCATAGATACTGGTCAGGCTGACATCCAAACCAATATTGCCTGAGCATCTGGTTGGATTAGGCAGACACTGATTGGATATTCACTAGGTGTAGGTATTGGTCAGGCTAACATCCCAACTAATATTATCTGAACATCTGGTCGGATCAGGTGGACACTGATTGAATATTCATTGTGTGTAAATATTGGTCAGGCTAACATCCCAACCAATATTACCTGAGCATCTGGTTGGATCAGGCAGACACTGATTGAATGTTCATCGAGTGTAAATATCAGTCAGGCTAACATCCCAACTAATATTATCTGAGTGTCTGGTCAGATCAGGTGGATGCTGATTGAATATTCAGCAGGTGTAGGTATTGGTCAGGCTTACTCCCAACCAATATTGTCTGAGCATGTGGTCGGATTAGGTGGACACTGATTGAATATTCACTGGGTGTAGATGTTGGTCAGGCTAACATCCCAATTAATATTACCTGAGCATCTGGTCAGAATGATTGAATATTCATTGAGTGTAGATATCGGTCAGGCTAACATCCCAACCAATATTGCCTGAGCATCTGGTCTGATCAGGTGGACATTACTTGAATATTCATTGGGTGTAAATGTTGATCAGGCTGACATCCCAACCAATATTTCCTGAGTGTCTGGTCAGATCAGGTGGACATTGATTATATATTCACTGGGTGTATATGTTGGTCAGGCTGACATTCAAACCAATATCACCTGGGTGTCTGGTTGGGTTGGGCAGACATATACCAAATATTCAGTCAGTGTGAGTATTGGTCCACCTGATGGACCAATCAATATTCCATGTTTGTATGGTTGGATCAGGCAGACACATACCAGATATCCAATATTGGTTCACCTAATAGCCTGACAGATATTCTATATCAGTTTGGTCAGATCAGGCAGACACATACTAGATATTCAATAAGTGTCGTGATTGGTCCACCTGACAGACAAACCAATATTCCATGTCTGTCCAGTCAGATCAGGCGGACACATACCAAACATTCAGTCAGTGTAGAGATTGGTCCACATGACTGACAAATCAATATTCCAAACCAGTTTCATTGGATTTTGAAGACATATTCTAGATATTCACTCAGTGTCTATATTGGTCTGCTTAACTGGAAAGGCAATGCCCTGTGCTGGTCTGGTTGGATCACATGGACACATACCGGATGGATATTCAATGAATGTAGATATTGGTCTGCCTGACAGTCCAATCAATATTCCATGTAAGTCTGGTCTGGTCCAGTGGATACATCCCAGATAGTTACTCAGTGTAGGTATTGGTCCGCCTGACAGCATAAACATTATTTCACATTGGTCTGGTTGGATCCTGCAGACACATACCAGATATTCAGTTAGTGTAGGTGTTGCTCTGCCTGACAGAAAAACTACTATTCTGCATCAGTCAATTGAATCAGAAGAGAGAGAAAACTAAATAGGTACACTCCATAGATGCTTATTCCTAGACAGACCACCTAAGGTAGCTGACACCCAATCCAATATTGTTTTAAGTTGCTGTCGGACTAGTCGGACAGTGAATATTTACATACGTACCATTGGATATAGGCCATGAATCAACAAATGTCTCCTTTCAACAACTCTTTATGTATCCTATTTTCCCTTTTTGTTTTTAAATACAATAGATGAAATTGATTCTGACTATGTGCTACCCTGTATCTGATGTCTTTGTCTTGTGTGCAGGAGGATGGCATTCATTTAGTAATAATTGCAAATCATTGTTGACTTTGGACTTTCCAGTAATTGAACCAATCTGGTCGCTAATCCCATCTGATTTCATTTTTCTGCATGTGTGCCTTTGCTTACATTTACCACACTGGTGCAGAAATCGGACCATCAGTTTTTTTACCCTGGCAATGGATTGGATGCCAAGCTTAGTACTATTGACTGTATGGTATGTGCAGTAAAATAAAAAAAAATAGGTATGTCAATATACAGTACATTAGTCCGTCAACTCTGACAGCTCCTCGTATGACCTCATGAGGGCAGCGTGCTCCTGTGCCATGCATTTGTAAATTTGCTTCTTGCCGCTGCTAGTCTTCATGACACATGCGGACCTGCGTGTCAGTTTCGGGATGACAACGCTGTTGAACTTGGGATTTGAGGGCATGCTTGCTGTTACAATCACGCTGCCTCTGTGCACTAAACTAGCCCTTGCACAGTCTATGGGGCTCGCGACAAGGTACCTAACAAGACAAGGATGGAATATGGACCTCCCTGGGAGGCCCTATGACGCTATGCGACTGAATTACTGTACGAGACTGGAACTGACACTGAACTGGACTAATTAGGAAGGAGCTCCTAGCCTCATGCTACGAGCGCATGGTTGTGGCAGACGCATGGCACTGCAAGTGCATGCGTGTCTCCCCTCACATCGGCACATCACCACACGCTGAAGGCGTGTTCCCTAGGTCCTAGGGCATGGTGCAGACGTGTTCCGGCGTGTGTGCAAGCCGCGCGTCATTACGATAATGGACTCTTGAATGATTGGACGCTTGGACTAACCCTTGACATCATTCCTTGCATGCGCCCATCAGATTGAACTAGAACGCTGCCGCGCCCTTATGGCGTGTGCTCTGGACTCTTATGACGACATGGGCCCTATGCCCTGACACTTACGCGTCCCTCTTGATAGGGGCCCAGCCAGTTTACTATAAGTAGTACGCGTCTTGGACATGTAAGACTCAGACTCAACCTCTTCAATAATACAGCCTACCAGATCTCCTTGGAACCACTGCAGAGTGATCCCTTGGTTAGAACGAACCAGAACAGACCCCAAAGGACTACCAGTACACTCCGCTTCTTGCTCTATCCCCTTGTTTCTCCTCCCTTGTATTCAGGGAACCTTTGGCCCCTCACACCTTTGCGCTTGAGTCACCAAGTGCACCTGCGCAACTTGTGTACCAGTGACACTTGTGCCAGACAGAAGGCCTACGTATTGAGCCTTAACAATCAATAGGAGAATCGCTATAACGTCCACAGTACCAGCGGTACTACCCCACGAAGCAGGACTTGGGCTGAACCAAGTCACCAGATAGCACGTCGCTAAGAACGCCCAAGGCTGAGCCTAACACTTGCAGACGTCCTGGGGTGCTTTCCAAGCGACTGGACAGAAGTGTTGGTGTCCTTGTCGAGTTCATCCAGGGTTGTCACATTCAGTGGACTAGTACGCTTCATTTTTACTCTTACATTATGCCTACCACTTTGTGCTTCGACTCACAGTAGCATTGTCCTTCGACGCTACTATCTGCTCGACTCTATGGACTGCCGGGCCGCTACGGCCCGTGACTCCGCTCTCATGTCTTGTTACTGTACCATTACTTACCACCGGGTCTGATGGACCGCCTGGACCGGCGCACAGCCACTAGTGCTACATCTGCATGCCTCTGCACATGCGCCACCTCAGCATCTTATTGGCTCACGCTACTATGACTCCCCTACTGTACTGTGACTCACAATGACTGTATACACTTAGTAGTGTCCTAGGGACACTATGACTCACACTGACTCATAATGACTCGTGCTCACTTGTACTTATATCACGTCACTTTGCTTAGGACAGACCTTAAGTCTGTTCTCTTGTAATCTCAGACTTGTGAACCGTCTCTTGTCCTCACTTGTGAATCCTCGCTCCTCAGGCCTATTGCCTGACTTTGCTCAGATCCCCTGCATCTATGATAAAGGGGAAGGGACTTAGCTTCAAGCGTACTAGAAGCACACTAGCCAGGGAGAGGTATACGGACCTCTTGCCCTCGCGCCCTCAGTCCCCATCGTCACCTACGCCCCCTCCATCGCCAGTGGAGGTATGCTCACTGTTGGAGCGTGACATTAGAACAGACTTATCTGTCCACGTTGGACCTCTCAAGCTACCAAGCCTAGCAAGTACATTGGAGTTCCCCAGTCTACCCAGCCAGTCAGCTGCTGTGGAGTCCTCTCAATTCAAACCATTCTTCGTCGAGAAGTGTATAGTTAATGACAAAGAAGACAATAAAAGGGCCTTCTGGTGTTGTAAAGGAAGCTCCCTCACACACATCGAAGGAACAGTACCCTGGGACAGTCACTACCTTATAGGAGTCCCCAACATTTGAGGAGGCAAAGCCGGAGTCTTTCCAGTTCATCACATAGGAGGAACGTGGTACAAGCTTGCCTACTCCACTGAGAAAGACAAGTATTACTGCTATGCCAAAGCAGACATCCGATTCCCCATCCTTGGAGAACCCCTCCTTACAGACCCTCCTGACGACGACACCACAGTGTTCACCTCAGCGGTCCAACAAGCAGTTGAAAGCACGGAAGCCCAGGACGTTAGAGATCCCAGCCCAATTGAACAAGACCCACAGACAACAGTGATGTCTACACACACCATTACTAAGGTGCCAGCACGCTTCTCCAGCGCTATATCATATGCCAACATTGCCAGAATCAACCCCTCAGCACCTGCAGAGCCCCTGCCACTGGGAGGAGGACCACCTGGAGGAGGAGGAGGAGGAGGACTGCCCAGCGGAGGAATACCAGGGGTACCACCTGATGGAGGAGGACCACCTGGAGGAGGAGGACCACCTGGAGGGGGAGGACCACCTGGAGGAGGAGGACCGCCTGGAGGAGGACTGCCAGGTCTTCCTGGGTTCCCAGGATTCAACCTGGCTGCTCCAGCCCCTCAAAATGCAGATGTGAAGCTTGTAGGGCAACCCCCAGCCATATTCACAGGGGAGCGCAAGGATGCACAACAATTCATGCTAGAACTGGAGAACTATCACTTCCTCAATCGCTTCTCTGCAGCCATCGCCCAGGGAGATAATTGCATGTCACATGCCCTCACCCTCATTAAAGGACTGAGGGTAGACGGCTGGGCATGCCAACATCTCAAATGGCTCCAGCAGATCTCCAGGGGGCACATCCTTGATAATGACCCTTGGGAATCATTCAAAGAAAGGTTCCTCCTTGACTACAGCGACGTCACCGCCCCTCAGAGGGCACAGCACGAACTCCTGACCCTCAGGATGGATCCCACTAAGGGGGTTGATGACTACATTGTCCAGTTTGAGGAGCTCACGGAGAGAGGAGGCATCACCCTTGATAACCCTGCCCTTGCATGGTACTTCTGGAAAGGGCTCCCTCAAGGGCTGCTGCGGGCATGCCTCAGTGAGAGGCCAACCCCTGGGACTTGGGAAGAGTGGAAGAACTCGGTGTGCACCAATTACCTCCACCACCAGATCACACAAGGCATCCTGGAGCAACAGAAACAGCAAAACCCTCCAGTGTTGCAAGCGCGATGCCCCTTTGTCTTCCAGCTGCGCAGTTTCCGCCCCCAATGCCCTCAGCAGCAGTATGCACCTCGTCAGCAGGCACCCCTATGCCCCGGCCAGATGGGACCAGTCCCCATGGAGGTTGATCGCATCAGGGCCACCATCAGTGATGAAAAGAAGGCCCACCTCTGTAAGGAAGGCCACTGTTACAAATGTGAGAAGCAAGGCCACCTCACAAATGCATGCCCAGTTAGAAAGCGCAGACAAAGTCGCGCACACATTGCCAAAGTCCAGGAGACACAGGAAGTGCAGGAGTACGCAGAGGAGGAGGAAATCATCACCATCCCCATGCCTGCAGGCCTAGCCACCCCAGACACCATCCTCAAAGCGATGGCCACTCTCAATGACAAAGATTATAACAAGATGGGACAGATGTGGGAGAATCAGGGTTTTCCAAATGCCTGAATACGTCAGCCAGTATTTGGGCCATGTTTTGTCATGATGTGTACCTACCAAGAATCAAATCTATGCATATCCCAGCTCAGTTACACACATCGACAGTCAAGGCTGAACTCCCTGCCTTCCTAGACAGTGGAGCAACAGAAAACTTCGTTAGCCCAGCATTCATTAAACAACACAGACTCGCCACACTGCCCCTCAGGCATCCAAGGAAGCTACGCAATGCAGATGGAAGCAAGAACAGCATTGGGGAACTCACCAGGTTCACGGAACTAGAGGTCTTCATGGGGAAAGACAGTCATGTTCACCGCTTCTACATCACAGAACTAGGGGGAGACAATCTAATCCTTGGATATCCCTGGCTCACTGCCACTAACCCATGCATAAACTGGGCCAAAGGCACACTGGATGCAGAGGTCATTATATGCACACTGGAGGCCTCCCTCATAGAACCCACACTCCCTGTACGCGTCGCTGGCTTCCACACTGAAATCCCACCATACCCACCACTCCTAGAGCCAGGAGATGAGCTCATCATATGACTATGCAAGACCATGGTCTCCCAATGCATTGCTGAAGAAGCCCAGTCCACTGAAATGCAAACATTGGACCAGATAGTGCCCGCGCACTACCACCACTTCCACAAAGTATTCAGTGAACAGGCAGCCCAACGCTTCCCAGGTTCACGCCCATGGGACCATGCAATTGACCTCAAACCAGACGCACCAACGAACTTTGACTGTAAAATATACCCACTTAATCCCAAAGAACAAGTGTTCCTGCGCCAATGGACCAAGGAGAATGAATCACAAGGCCTTATCAAACCATCAAAGTCTGAGTACGCATTCCCAGTCTTCTTTGTCAAAAAGAAGAATGGAGATCTACACCTAGTTATCAACTATTGAAAGCTCAATGCTGTCACTGTTCACAATCGCTACCCACTCCCCCTCATCCTGGAGCTTATTGACAGGGTGAGAGGGCACACACTTTTTACCAAGATGGATATCTGGTGGGGCTACAACAACATCCGCATACGAGAAGGAGACCAGTGGAAGGCCACATTCAAGACAAACCTAGGGCTATTTGAACCAATGGTCATGTTCTTTGGCCTCACCAACTCCCCAGCAACGTTCCAAACCATGATGAATCAAATCTTCAAGGAGCTTATCGATGGAGAATATGTTACTGTATACATGGATGACATTCTCGTGCACACACCACTGGACTACACACTACATTGACACATCACCACTCAAGTCCTGGAAGTCCTCCTCAAACATGACCTCTACCTGCGACCAGCTAAATGCCTCTTTGAAGTCACAACAGTGGAATACCTTGGTGTCATACTTGAAAGAGATCGCCTCCGCATGGACCCCATCAAAGTCAAAGCAATCCTGGAGTGGCCAGTCCCCAAGTGCATACGAGATGTGTGTGCATTCATTGGCTTCTGCCTCTTCTATTGCCAGTGGATCCCCAAGTTCAGTGAAAAGGTGCACCCCATGAATGAACTTACACACAAAGACACCCCCTGGGAATGGACAGAGGAGTGGCAGGCCGCCTTTGACACCCTCAAGGAAAGCGTAGCCTCTGCACCAGTACTATGGCAACCAGATTTCAGCAAACAATTCTATGTGGACACGGATGCATCCCAACATGCACTTGGTGTGGTCCTACAACAACTGGATGAGCAGAACCACCTCCACCCCATTGCATTCCACTCTAAAACCTTTGACGCCACTCAATGCAACTGGGATGTTGCAGATAGAGAAGCCTTTGCAATATTGGATGCCCTACGCACCTGGAAAGCATATCTCGCAAGTAGTGAACACAAAGTTGTTATCCACACAGACCATCGCAATCTACAGTACTTCCTACGTCCACAAAACCTCAATCAC
The DNA here is from genome assembly GCA_003314065.1 of Lactarius sp. MG50. Classification (NCBI taxonomy): domain Eukaryota; kingdom Fungi; phylum Basidiomycota; class Agaricomycetes; order Russulales; family Russulaceae; genus Lactarius; species Lactarius sp. MG50. The sequence goes on from QLOZ01001140.1 coordinate 15,674, forward strand.
TGCCAAGCCAGATGGTCGCCAGAGCTCCAGGAATATGATTTCAAACTTATACACATCCCAGGCAAACAACACATCCCTGTGGACTTCCTTTCACGCCCCCCAGGAGACAAAGGAGAGCATGACAACGAGAATATCACCCTATTCCCCCCAGAATGCATCATGACACTTCAATTCGCCACGTTTCCACCAGAACTGGAAGCATGTAGACAGATCCTCCAACACTACCATGACCACCCACTCGCCAGACACCCAGGAGTGAAGAACACGCTTGCACTACTGCACAGGCACTATAGGGGAGGGAAGGAGCTTGAGCAATTCACCCAAGAATATGTGCAAGGATGCACCAAGTGTCAAGAAACCAAGGCGCGCACTGCCCAACCCAGGGCAGCATTGTTTCCCATTGATGTCCCTGCAGAAGAGGGACCCTTCCAAAGTGTTTCCATGGACCTGATCATAGACCTCCCCCTTTCCGCAGGGCACAATGCCATCCTCACCATCGTCGACCAAGGCTGCTCCAAGGCAGCACACTTCCTCCCCTGCTCTACCACCATCACAGGTGAAGGGGTAGCCACCCTGTATTTCCATCACATCGTACCCTGGTTCAGACTGCCAAGATGCATCATCTCAGATCGCAACCCCAGATTCACATCACACTTTGCACATGCACTGACAAAGAGTGTGCATGCTAAGCAAAACATCAGCACCGCATTCCACCCCAGGACAGATGGTCAAAGTGAATGCACCAATCAACAAGTAGAGCAGTACCTACGCCTTTGGGTTCCAGACCAACAGGACCAGTGGGCTTACTACCTTCCCATGGTGGAGTTTGTGTTCAACTCCTGGCCACACGACCGCACCAAACTCACTGCACATGAACTACTCTTTGGCTACCAACCTCAATGCACGATAGACAACGACCTCACAAACCCACCAGCAGTACAAGATCGCCTCATGCACATCACCAATGCGAGAAAGCATGCACAAGCACTCCTGAATGCGCCACCAAAGACAGTAACACCTCGGTTTCAGAAGGATCAAAAGGTCTGGCTAGAAGGATGCCACATCAAAACCTACTACCCCAGTACTAAGCTAGTGCCCAAACACTTCGGCCCATTCAGGATCACATCAGTCATCTCCCCGGTAGCTTACCAACTTGAGTTGCCACCATCATGGACGATTCATAATGTGTTTCACACCGACCTTTTGACGCCTTACCAAGAAACAAATGCTCACGGACCCAATTACACACGTCCCCCACCTGAAATCATTGAAGGAGCACCAGAATGGGAAGTTGAGTGCATCATGGGAGAGCGCTACTGGGGCAGGGCACGCGAACACCAGTACCTAATCAAGTGGAGAAACTACCCACATGCTGACAACACCTGGGAACCAGCTACAGGTGTATTCGCACCGGACTTAGTCAGGGAATTCCATCAGAAGACCAAGGCACATTGGTGCGCTGTGAGACCTAGGAGGGGGGTGATAACCAGGGATGCTTGCCTGGCTCGCTTATCCCCAAATTCTCTGAGTGGTGGCCCCCAAGCACCACCAGCACCAACCCTGCCCAGACACAGTATGGCCAGCTCTGACAGTCTCCCAACATTCCCGCCTGTGCCAGTCAGTCCCAGTCCACCAACACCACTTCGCTTGCAGTTGCTTCTTCTCTCTGCAGTCCCTGGCTACCCTGAGACCTCATACCAGTCTTGCACACCTTCCCGCTCTAAAGCACTGGCCCCATTTGTAAACCAGGCAAAGACTGAAATGGCACGTAACAAGACAGCCTATAAAACCGCTAAGAAACACCCCAACTCTTTTTCCGCATCCTACCCCCTCAACTTCCTTGCAACTGTGGCCTCGGTACACCCTTCTGTCTTCCGCTACTCTTCCTCCCCACAACACTTCCACCCTTACACAAAGCATGCTGCGGCCCATCACCCTCATCATTATCCTCCTGCTTACATGTCTTCCTCGTCTACTACTTCCTCTGCGCCTGATTCCCCAATTTACCAAGGGAACTACACAGAGTTCGCTGCCACGCTGAATGTCCCTCCACTCGCATCTCACTCTGCCTCCCCTATGTCCGCAATCGAGCTCCCCCCTGCTGAAACCCTAGATGTCCTTGTTGCTGACCCCGCTACCACATCCACCCCTTACCCCTATGACCCTCCCATCACCACCGCAACTCACACCCCTGGCCTCATTCTCCTAGACCAGGAGAATCATGAACTCCCCTGGGGATCCTCGCAGCCAGAAGGCCCCTCATTTGTGATTGACATGCGTGGCGCGCAGACAGGTGAGGAGATCATCGCCCACCTGAATGCTACCATCACAGAAATCATAGACACGCTGGAGGACGAGGACGTCCATCTCACTGTGGTCAATGCAACCACAGGGCTACACAGCCTTATTGAAACAGGGAGTGGACCAGGAACCCCAGAATGGAGGGAGAGAATGCAGGAAGACTGTTGGAGCCCCCTTGCAGCCATAGAACTTGACGCGATGACAGAAGGGGCCACCGAGGCAGATCACCCAGGACACCCCTACTGCATTAACACACCCACCAGCCCCTGGTACTGGTCCCAGCGCATCCAAGACGGCTTGGGGTCTCTTGTCATCCCCAAATACGTCACATTCATGTTTGGGGCCAAGGATCCGGTCCTCATGGCCACTATGGGCAAAAATAGGGTCACATTCACATTCCCCCTGCATGCACAACCAGTCCCCAAGCATTCCTGGTGCCCACTCCCTCGTCTCACCCCTAACCAAGTCACCATCTTCGCAGAGGACGGAGGGGACAGCGGTGGCTTTGGCTACCATGTCGACAAAGCCCTCAAAGCCATGGGGGACCCTTACCTGATTGGCGAGGTGGAACAACTTCGTGTGGCCAAGATGGGGATCGAGACACATGCAGTAGATGTGGAGATGGAGAAGCGATGGCTACAGGAGGCGAAGCGCCTGGTCGACTATCACTCTAGGTGATTGGGGCACTATCAGAACCTCAGGCACCAGAGTATCTCCTGCCTCTCCGCTGCAGACATGTACAACATCCTCTATCCCTTCCTCACCAGCGTCCATGCCCCCCTCGAAACCCCGGAGGACCAAGTCCTGACCTTCTGCCCCAACTCCCACCTCCACGAAGCCCTGGCCAAGGCTGGCCGTGGCTACACTCAGTGCCCTGAGGAGTGCACCCTCTTGGCCCACATCTTTGGCTGCCCACCACCTTCTGGCCCCTACTCACTCATCGCATGCCTCGCCAGAGAGAGGGCGGACAGCCCGGAGCTTGACTACCCCACCTTCCACCACCCGACGCCTACCCCTACTGACCCTGTCACCTCTCATGACTATGATGCACAGGCCATGGATGCGTATGACTGGACTGACCAGGGTAGTGACTGAGGGCAGTCACGGACCTTAGGAGGGGGGTGATGTCACGTTCAGTGGACTAGTACGCTTCATTTTTACTCTTACATTATGCCTACCACTTCACGCTTCGACTCACAGTAGCATTGTCCTTCGACGCTACTATCTGCTCAACTCTATGGACTGCTGGGCCCCTACAGCCCATGACTCTGCTCTTGCGTCTTGTTACTGTACCATTACTTACCACCAGGTCTGACGGACCACCTGGACCAGCGCGCAGCCACTAGTGCTACATCTGCACGCCTCTGCGCATGTGCCACCTCAGCATCTTATTGGCTCACGCTACTATGACTCCCCTACTGTACTGTGACTCACAATGACTGTATACACTTAGTAGTGTCCTAGGGACACTATGACTCACACTGACTCATAATGACTCGTGCTCACTTGTACTTATATCACGTCACTTTGCTTAGGACAGACCTTAAGTCTGTTCTCTTGTAATCTCAGACTTGTGAACCATCTCTTGTCCTCACTTGTGAATCCTTGCTCCTCAGGCCTATTGCCTGACTTTGCTCAGATCCCCTGTGTCTATGATAAAGGGGAAGGGACTTAGCTTCAAGTGTACTAGAAGCACACCAGCCAGGGAGAGGTATATGGACCTCTTGCCCTCGCGCCCTCAGTCCCCATTGTCGCCTACACCCCCTCCATCGCCAGTGGAGGTATGCTCACCGTTGGAGCGTGACAAGGGTCCAGAGTGTTGTATCTCCGGAAGGGCATGCCTTGCGCTTCCTGGGAAGCAGCTGAGTAGGAGACTTGGGCTCCTCCTTCACCACCACCTCATGAGTGTGAGGGCGACCTAAAGATGATGTAGTCAAAACATTAAGAAAATATGATAGACTTACCATTGCTACAGCTCTTCTTTTGTCTACAACACAGATCACAAGTGAGGCCGACGGGCCCAAACCACTTCGTGCCAGTCTTTATGCAGAGCTGGCAAGGCTATGAAAGAGATGTGAGTGATATTGCAAGAGAACAACAAACAACTTACAGTAGGATGCACAATTTGTGGCAACTTGCAATGAGTATTCTCCTTCTTGGAAGTTCCCTAATAAGAGTATGTACTGTGAGCAGAGCACAGAATGGAGGGATGAGTGTCATGACTTACAGGGGACTCACTTCTGTTGTCCTCATTATCATCCTCGTCCTCATCCTCATCCTTGTCGTCACCCTTCTCATCTGCCATCTCGCCCTGCGCATTGTATGGGGCCTTCTTTGCCATGTCCTTCTGCACATCCTGCAGGGCCTTCTTCTTCACTGCGAGGTTGCGCTCTGCAGCCTCAAGCATGGCCTGTTCCTCAGCCAGCTTCCGAACCTGCTCCAAGTGATCATTCTCTGCCTTCTTGGCGGCGAGGCGTTCCTGCTCAAGCCTAGTTTTCTCTTCATCCTCACGCTGCTTCTTCGCAATAGCGTCTGCTTTCTTTTGCATCGTGGGTTGACCATCGAGCGCACAAGTGGCCCCCAAGCAAAGCTCTTTGAGCCTTTTGAAGGCAGCCAGCTGCTCGGGTGTGGCATCTGGCATGCGGTCAAGTTTTCCCTATATATTTGGTGCAATGATCAGCTTGAGAGAGTGGATGATGAAGTGACCTTACCAGCAAGATGTCTGTCTGCTCACACCACTTGGTTGTCTTGGTTTTGTCCAATCAGCCATTGGACGCCTTGTTAGGCAGGGATTGATAATGCCTGAGGGCAGACAAAGCCAAATCGAGATCCGCTGCCTTGAGATACTCCATAAAGGCATCTGGCTCTGTTTGGGGATCGGGGAAGGACATTGTACAGCATTGAGGGAAGCAAACACATGTTGACAGTTGACGGCCTTTCACGCATCAGTGTCTCAGCTCCAGATCCCACACTGTGGCTAATCCCATGCCTGTGGACTTGTGACTTTTGACACAGCGTGCAATGCTGGCATTTCATTTATTATTAATATATAATATATTATTAATACACCTGTTCCGATGGACTCTGTGTTACTGTAAGGAAGTTGGATGTTTCTGTAACCTGAATACCTGAAGCATATATACAAATGTGGTCAAGTGACGATCAGGATCACCTAGCAGGTGTGTAATCATCAGAAACTGTATTCTTGGTCTAGACTATGTACTGCATGCAACCAGATACACAAATGGAGTTATTGTGACAGTATATTGATGGTTGGCAAGGTGGAATCAAATCTGTGTACGCTTCTTGGCTGGGCCTGCAGCTCCCCTGCTCAGAATGCTCCTTCATTTAGCCCTTTGCCTATGCAAATCAGTATTTGTGCCTAAAATAAAGAATAGCATTGACTTACAAGTCTGGGTGTGCCAGTATGGCATTGAAAATCTGCTCCACACGTTTCATGTTTGCTTTCCAACCAGGTCTGGTGCCTGAACATTCTGCCTGCCAATAGAGACAAAGCAGAAGTCCGATGATACCTGTCCTACCTGGGTGGCACCATTCTTGGGCCATCACTGTACCCCCCCCCTCGAGAACACTTGACGGAAGTCCATCAAGGTAGTCTGTGAACACTTTCCCAAACAACTCCAATGGGGGGTTAGTAGTTGTCTTCATTAACTTCGCAGACATCCAGTGTTTCCACTCGTCAGGAATGGATGATGTGTGAATTTCAGTGAGAGTGAGCTCTGATCAACCGGATTTGGACAGCCATGTTTCAGCACGAAGCCAGAGAGTGGCAAGGGCCTGCCACTCAGGACCCAAGGTATCCCAGTTCACACCTGCAAGCCCCACTTCTTCACGAAAAGGCTGCAGTGCAGATGGGACGCTGGAAAGTCCATGGTGGCTTTGAGTGTCTGTCAGATGGTGCAATATTCCACAGAAAGGTGCACAAATACATACCGCCTGGGTAGCATGACATTTGAAGGTTTTTTGGACTTCAGACCTGGTAATGTCGGTCCAACAGTATCCTTTTATTCCTATCAGGTCCTCATCTTGGATATTATCTGGACCTTGACTCACAGCGTTGGAGGTCCCACTCATCATGGACTGCTTCTGCGGCAGTCACAGGTGCTGATGGCCTGCCTCAATGTCTTGTATCCTGGGCAATAGGTGGAGGTTAGTGTCGGATTGTGCGAAATAGAAATTAGACATACACTTCAGTGTAGCCAGAGATAAGCTCTTTGATGTCGTCACTGATTTTTTCATATTCTATAAATGGATACGGACTATTGAGAACATGCACAGGGACTTGGGAATATTCATCTGGAAATTGGGCAACCCAGAGTGCTCTCAATGCCAGTCCAAAGGCAAGGATAACCAACTCCACTTGCTTGTACAATGCGAGCATGTTGCCATCTGCTGTGATTGGGTCCATAGCAGTCCACTTTCTGAAGGCCAAAAGTGATGAGGATGAGTCAGGATCGTAAAATGCATCGGACAGATAGCCGTCCCCAGATGCCCAGGATGCCCATGTCGGTGGAGATCCCTCCAAGAGGTCACCATCCTTGAGAGGGGATTAGCCACTGAGAATCCTGGAACTGTAACTCTCACCTTTGTGGCACAAAGAAGGAGTATTAGTTTCTGATAGCATTGATTGTCGGACAGTGACATGAGGAATGTGTGGCATGATTTGTGGGTCAGAGCTGCACTGATGGGTGATTGTGGAAGAGCTGGCTGCTGGCTGTCCGTCTCAATTGGGGTGGGAACCAGGGAAACACAGCCAGCGGTAGTGACAGGTTCTTGCTCATCCATGTCACGGTCACCATCTATATTGGCCATCTCTGCATCATCCACATCATCCGGCTCAACATACTGTGCCTTTTCCTTCCCTTTTCTGGGCCTTGATGTGATTGGTGGAGTCAATGCTGACGTTGCACGTGTTTTGGATAGTCTAGCAGACCTGTCCCTAAGGACAAGTGGATGCTTCCCCTTCTTCTGTGATTTGAGCCAGTGGTTGAGCCAGGCATTGATGGCATCGGACCTCATGTGGGAGGGCTCCTCGAGGGGGTAGTCCGAATCTGCACATGACCCATTGGAGAGATGGAGGGATGGGTGTTCTGCAATGTCCGTCCACGGAATATGACCACTTATGTTGTAGAATTCTGTGGAACTATGGTTAGAAGGTGTAAATTAGATTGGGGATAGTATGCACTTCGTGCAGCAGCCATGTACTGCCTCAGTACTGCTTTCCAATGATGAAGTCAGAATTCAAGAACCTTGTCAGGTAGTTTGGGGTATTGCTCATCATCGAGCTCCAGTTGCTCGTGGCTGTCCACTTCCTCTGCGGCCTCTAATAACAGGGGCATGTCAGCGGGGACAGAGGTATTGCAGAATTACCCACCGATGTTAAAGTTCTTCCACAAACCAATGATATTGTTGGGGCCTTTATCATACCCCTTCTGCGTTTCAAAGAAGTTTAGCCCTTCAGTCTTATATCTATGTGGTGATTGGCATGGATGTATTACTAGGATATACAATACATGTACTGTGAATACTTCTGCTCGCCATTTTCATTTGTAAATGTAGCGAAGGCAATGAAGATGGCGCCAGTCCGAGTCTTCATAGTGTTCAGGAAGTTCGCGACTTCTGATGGAATTGTCTTTGAGAGTCTATATGGGAATCATTAAATGACTACATTCAAGTGCCTGGATCACTTACTTTAGTTGAACATATTCTGGTAGTGGCTTTGTGTTCCACTCCACCGCAAGTTCCTCACATTGTTTGTGTTGCTTGTCAGTGAGGTCCCCAAATACATTTGACAGTGCAGCATGATACTTTCCAATATCCTTTTCCCCATTCTCGGACAACCTCTTTTGCTCATTGGAAATAAGATCTGAAAATTCATGGCCACACATGGACTTGGCAGTCCATGTCTGACTTGAAGTTGCCCAGCCATGTCCATCGGACTTGGAGTTGCCCAGCCTCTCCTCTTTGGCATGTGCTGCCGCATAGTTGCCAAACCATATTTGGACACTCTGTATACATTCATCATTATCAATGTGGAAAAGGATGGTTATAAGTGTTACCTTCTCCAAGTCATCTGGTAATGACTTGTGTGTTTGCTTGGAAATGGCAGTGAGTTCTTCTGAGACTTTTTTAATCAGCTTTGACCACGTTTTTTCACTTCCATGGTCACTGCTTGCCAGGTATGCATCACAGGAGTCAAGTAGAGTTTGCAAAAAGGGAGGCTGTGCCCAACAATTGTATAGACCCATGGTGATCCAATGAAGGAAAGTAGAAATCAACGAAGTTGCTACCCACAGATTGAATCACCGCTTCAGCTACATAATATGATGTGATATATGAGAGTCAACCTGGGACTATTGAAATATGTGCAAGCAGAGTGGATTAGCAAAGCAAATTAGTAGAGTGGACTAGCAAGGCAGACTAGCAGATTGAAGTGTGACAGGAGCACACCGGATGCACACATTGGGTGCAGGATGCACACAGGGTGCACCCAGATGCACTCTCATGTATTGAAGCATGCAATATAGGTATCAGAGAAATTATCATTTGAAGCCTCTATCCCTACATTTACAATAAACATATTGAAAGATACATGGAGCTGACCGAGTGGGAGCTAGATGTAAGATAGATATTGTCCTTCATGTCCGAAGTATATCATGGGCATGTGGCATGCATGTCAGAAGTGTTGGATAAATCTATGCACACCATATGCCTGTTGTGCATCACTTCAAATGCATCACATCACCCCATACCCCACAATGCAAACTTTGTCCAGGAATTCATCACATTTAGATACTTGTAACTGCCTCATGGCAGATCAATGTGTGACGGACTTTGTGCCTCATGTATAGATACACTCCTGGGCAGTATTAAATACTTTTAATTGAGCATGCTTTTGATATCCTGCACCCATCCCATCTTCTCGCTACCATAAGTCAGCACACTCCCCGGATAACGGAATCCTGCAATGCCAAAGATAAGGGGTTCCAAACACAAGTCCAAGTTATTGGAAATCAAAACTATCCACACCCGATGTGGAAAGTGATTCATACATGTTCCAGTCAAAAATGATCAACCCAAATCATCACCTGCACAGAGTGCATCTCCTTCAAAGAAGCAATTATTGTCTCCCAGAGGATTTGGGCATGATGACTATGATAACTCTGCACCAGAACAAGTGCCCAAGTGCTCCCAGAGGGTCAGAAAGGTGCATCCGAACCTGAGGATAAATTGATGCTAATTGGACAAATGTTAACAGACCCAAAACGAGTTCCTTGAGGAATACCTAAGTCAACGATATAGCATTCTCATTGAGCTCCTCAGACATGAATCATTGTCCTCAAAGTCCCTATGCTTAAGTTGCGAAAAATTATCTGCCACAAATCGGTGTCAGGATTGCTTTGGCTCGAACCTGTGGTGTGATGTGTGCTGTGTCTCCACTCACACCAACCTTCCATTCCATTGTATCCAGACATGGAATGGACGCTTCTTTGAGAAGTCAGATCTTCTAACCAATTGCCTCACACTTGACCTTCAGCATTATCCTGACAATTGCCCTTCCATTCAATTCAATGATGAGACTCAGATGATGTTTGACCTTGACATTTCTGATGAAGGTGATGACTTTACTGATGCCAATCAGCCTTTGGGGGCCTCCACATCAACATCTACTTCTGGATCTCGATCAACTCTAGTGATTGTTGCATCTACTGGGATATTTCACTGCTCAGTTCAATGGTGTCATTGTGCCAAGTCTCCGGCACAATACACTCAGCTTCTCCTTTGTGCCAAACTCTTTCCGGCAAGTTTCAAAAATCCGAAAACTGCATTTACCTTCGAGGTACTCAATCACTTTTGGGTTGATGCACTGGAATGCAAGACAGTGGCTATGAACTTTATGAGCAAGATCTGGCGAATAACTGATGAGGCATTTCTGTCGTGTGTTCTGGTAAGCTATCCAAGCAGTTGGATGATATCTCCGCTCTCACAATGCAATGCAGGATCACTATCGGGAGCTACTTCGAGTCTCCAGACAGTGGCGGGATCTCCACAATTGAATTAGAGCTGGAGTTGTTCATGATTGGCCAGATACCTCCATTGATGGTGGACTGGCATTGTTCTGCCCTGCATGTCCACAAATGGACATCAACATACCCCCAGAGATGGAATGGAAACTGGAGGACAGGTTCGGAAGACCTTTTCATCATGCTACATTGACTATGGCACTTATTCCACATAGATTGCTATACCGGCCACAATTGATTGTGGATGGGAATATGAAATTGGTCCATCTCATCATGAAACGTCCCTTGGATGATGTTTCATTATCCAATGGTGAACTGTTTATGGTTAGGCATACACCTTATGCAGACCATTTGGCCCATGTGCCGGAACAACAGCCTGTGAGTTCTCATAAGATTTATTGGCACATCCTATGCTAATATACATAAAGAAATCGAGATGTAATAATCACAGGGCCCAGAATAATGGCAACCTGCATTGGAAACATCTGGACTCAACAGGAAAGGGGGCATGTGCATGTGCAAGACATGGTGCCTTTGTCCCACACTGCGTCTGTTAAGGCGCACTGGGGCCTTAAGGCTGGATGAGCCTTTGTCAAGGTCAAGCCAACTTCGTCTTGGATTTGTCTAAGTTGAGTTTGATAACTTGAGATAAGATAACCCAAGCTAGTCCTAAGTAAAGGACTATGGCAAAGACAAGTATCACACTTTTGAGGGAGATAAGATCAATCTTGAAGGAGATAAGATCGCAGACTTCCCAGGGTACTGAGTGACAACTCAGTATAGAGCTTGAAGAAGATAAGACAAGATTGATCTTAGATCACTCAGAGAGCGCAAGAATCAATGTCAATTTCTGAGCCGCATGTACAGTGCTTGAGTCAAACTAAGCCGAAAACTGAGGAGTAAGTCCCCAGATTGGCTTCTCTTTTATACTACATGAGGGCCCCACATGGAGCCTGTGATTCTAAGTCATTCGTATGTTGTCACCACACCGAGCAGTCCCAAGGAGAAGCGTATCATAAGGAGGGGGAGGTAATAGTATAGTAAGACTGGCTAAGTAATAGCTGGTTGTGACAGAGTGACATCATGTCACACCACTGCCCATTCTGTCTAGGACTCCAGGCTGGAGGTGGTGCATCCATGACGCACTCTGTATTGGAAAATAAGTCCCCTAACAAAAAATGCTACCTGCCACTTTTTGTCCCACACCCAAGCCCAGGCGTGTGACAGCATCGTTGATTTCCAAAAGGGGGAGTGGTGTGTATATCTGACAGGATTGGAATAGAGGTATTACTGATTCCATAATAGGCAAATCAACATCGACTACTCAATCTGCCAGGCACTAAAACGTTTTTCAGGTCATGATCAGGCACTGATCATCTATGACATATGTTGCCAGTGGAGCATCCATTTCCAAGAGCGTGTTGCACAATCAGAATTCTTGGAACTTTGGGATTCTCTGAAGATTACTGGTGCCATTGGAAAGTGGCACCTTGCTGCTCACATTCCAGAATGCTTTCCGAAGTTTACACTCAATTTTATTGAGGGTGCTGGTCAGGTCGAAGGTGAGATACTGGAAACCTTGTGGTCTGGCATGGATGAAGTCGCAGGTCTTGCACAGGCAATGTCCACTGCACATCATCAGGAGGTTCTGGATGAGTATATGAATGACAGCAACTGGCAGAAGGTCATTCAAATGGGTAGGAATCTACTTTGCACCTATTACTACATTGTGCTGATGCTACTGCCAGCTGACTCACTGTGCAAAAAGTGGTCCTGAGCCAAGCAGGGACTCTCTGAGACAATGCCAGCATTTGAGCAGTTAACTGAATCTCTTGAACCATCATTGGTGCAAGAATGGACAGCTCAGGAATGAGTTGCCATGGAGAATTGTGGTGATCATCTCAAGATTTATGAAGCCACTTTGGATAAATGTAGGGATGCCTTTCATCCTCTTTTGGGCACAGATGGCTCATGTGCATTAGTACCGATGCTAGCGGACATTTGCCTAAGGCTGTCAGAAGCTGAGGTTCATCATGGGAACCTATCCAGTTCTGTTTCCGCTCTTATGGAGGGCCTCACCATCGAGCGCTCACAGTAAGTGACTGATTTAATTTATCAATGGTGATACTTTCAATTGATATTGCACACCAGATTATTACTTCAGAGCCATGTGAGATCGCTAGGAAGATCATGCTCTGTTGCACAGAGAAATGAACTTCTTGAAAGGCAGAGGAAGCTAGAAGCATGAATTACTGCCTATGAACAACAAATGGCTGTTATCATCAAGCCTGACGATGACACCAAATGGTTGGCTCCAGATCCACAGATGGTGGACTTTTATTCTGATACATCAGAAGACGCTCTGGAGTCCCATCCCAATGGCTGGTTCACACCAGAGCACAACCGCATAACACTGCCCTCAGCATTGGCTCCTGGAGAGATCAAGTGCCTGTCTCTCAAATCAATTGCGATGATTGAAGCCGAATTGCACAAGGGACAGGTGATAGATGCACTTGAAGGACTCCACTTGGCCCTCAGTGAGAAGTCACTCTGCTTCCGAACCGAGGTGCGCAATGCAGATAGCCAGCAGACAATACATTGAGCATGGGACAATGTTCATAAGCTGGATGCTGAGGCTCAAAAGTGTCAGGCCACATATCGACATGCTCAGAGCGCCCTTGAGCACCTCTCAAATGATCCGGAATACCTGGTGACACTCAAGGACATTACTGATGATGACTTGAAAGTGGTAGGAGATATAACCGATGAGCAGCGATTCAGACAGCGGTCCAACACACTACCTTGGTTTTGGCGCACCGGAGATATCAATAACTCAAGTGGTCCATGAATGCAGGAATGTATGTATTCCACTTGCTTACATAAATGTCAGACTAATCTGCCCTAGTCTATCGGGTGAGCTGGCTGAGAGCCAAGGCACGTGTGGCCTGCTGGTCTGAGGAATTCCAGCTTGTCAGACTGGAAATGGAATGGACAGTGAACTGGTTCCGCTGTAAGGAAAAGGAATGGAAAAAAAGACTTGATGATGTTAACGATGAGGAATGGTCACCTGGACTTGATTGTTATTGTTATAAACAGATGGCGCTTTGGGCTTCACTTGCAGATCAGGCCGAAATTAAATTCTCTAGTTTATTAGATTGGCCATTGTTCTCATAGACCTTTGCAGAGCTTCATATTTCTACAGTCATTCAAATAGTCACTTAGTTTCAGTTAGAACAGCAGCTACACTGACCAGGCCTATACACAATACCACTCTGGATGTCAGGCTAACTAATCTGTTTACATAGTAAATATCAAGTGACATCCCCAGCTAATCCGAATTGATTCAGAAGAACTACTGCTATTTGATATGCTGTCAGGTGAAGGGACAATTGGACTGGGTACATTAGTAATATGTTTGTAATAATAAGTTCATGATGGCATCAGGTGTGGACACCATGAGACCCTACCTCACAAGCACTCCACACAGCATGGGAATCAGAATTTGTCGGTTTGAAAGGCCACTAGCAGCAGCCTAACAGGTGTTTCCATCTATTTCTCCATCCACAATGTCATTTCCCAATCCTGTTAAGAAACAGGATGCCTTCATCGTGCATCTTAAGGAGAACAATCTCACTTGCTGCCTGCCCATAATTGAGAAGTATCAATTCAGACCTGGAGATGTATCCAATGAGAGATCAGATCAAGCAGACGCGTCCACATGGTGCCAGGAGATGGATGTTGTACTAGTACATATTCTCCATTATTCAGTTCCTCAAAGCTGATCACTCCACAACATCTGCAGGGGAAACATCCTCACAAGAGTCGCGGCCTGCTGTTAAGGCTCGAGGGGCCTTCTGGCACGACTTGTGCGACTGAGCCTAAAGGCTAGACAAGAGAGTGATCACGTGCGAGGGTACTAGCATGGGGTCCTGAGCGAGATGCTTGCGGCGGTCTCGGTGGCACGATGAGATAAGCTAAGGTCTTCGGAGTGTGCTGAGGTCATGAGAGGCATGTGACTAGAGGCAATCTGAGCTAAGTCGTTGCAGCCGACTTAGAGGGGCGTGAGAGTAAAGCTAGGATGCCCAACGATGAGGAGGGCAGTGGTGAGGACAAGTCAAGTGACTTGAGATAGTAGAGCTCACGGCGCAAGGCAAGGGGAATGAGGGATAAGGCAAGGTCAAGTCTCAATTGTGAAACTAAGTCAAGCTTAGGGCTTGACTCTGTGTAAAGTGGACTCCTTATATAGGAGTCCTACAGGGAGTCATGTGTCACCTACTACCGAGTCATAACGAAGGTAGTAGAATGTCCAGGAAGGATCTGTGCTAAGTATAGTACCAAGACGAGTCGTCGCGAGTCAGGATCTAAGTATAGTAGCGGCCTGATCCTCGGATCAGGCAGCATGAGTCACATGTCAAGATAATCGGTCAGCGCACTACTGCGCATCAGTCAGCAGTCCATATGTTAGGCTCAAGCGTGGCCTAGTGCACGGCGTGTGTGTCTGGTGGGTTCTTGGCTTGGTCTAGCCCAAGCCTAGGCTTCTGGAGACTCTGGGAAGGCCTGGGACACGCAGGTGAAGAGAGGGTTTACAAGTGCACGAGTGCTGGCAAAGCACGAGTGCGAAGAGGACAGTTCT
>QLOZ01001141.1:0-14774 GCA_003314065.1 Lactarius sp. MG50
ACAGTACAGGTCACGGGTCAGAGCCCGAATGGCGCGTCAAGTAAGGGAAAGGGAAAGAAACCGTAACAAAGAGGGCATTGGTGCCCATGGCCACTGAGGCCCATCGGTAACGTTCAACTTTGGTGCATAGGGGGAGGTCTCCAAGGTCCCTAAGGGCCTCATCGATGCTGGATTCTCAAGGGGAGGTGAAAAGGAGGGATTTGCGTTGTTCTGGAGTGAGGGGAAGAGAGAAGAGGTTAAAGGGGGTATGGGGAAGGTGGAGGGGTTCAGCATAGACTGGAAGGTTTGGGCCCATCGTGCCCATAACCTTTGGGTCGGATCCTCCTTCGTAGGAAATGTATCGGGCTGGTTGGAGCGTAGTGGGGTCTTCTTCAGTAGGGATCTCATAGAAGATGTAGTCTGCAGAGTTGGAACTGTTCTCCCAAAATCCTGGGAGTGGGGGAGTGTCGTCTTCAATAGGGGATTCGAGGGGAGGTGGTAATTGCGATGGTGTGGACTTCTGGGTGGAGGTGAGAGAGGGAGCAGGGGAAATGGTGGAGACAGAGGAGGTCTTAAGGAGAGGGGAGTTGGGCATCATATGTTGTAATCTGTCTGGTTGCCCAATAATGGAGGGGAGGTCAGGGAGGGAGACGAAGCACTGGAAGCATTTGTAGTAGGGCCCTTCTTGAGTGATTGGGCCGTAGTACATCTTTTCCTCCATTAGGGCAAAGCTCAGAATCTTGGTGGTGACAGAGGGTATGCTTTCTAGGGCAGTTCTGAGGCCTAGGCTGATGTAGCCAGCTAGCCTTTCTGCGGCACAAGCCGCAGCACGCCTGGCGACGTACCACCAGGCGGATTGTTCTTTAGAATAGTTAGTGAAGATGTCCAAGGGTAACGTGTCATCGAAGGTAGGTAATTGGAAATAGGCTCGAGCGAATGTGTGGGTTTGATTGCAGTTGAGGTGGTGGATCATATATCGTGTGATCGACTGGGAGACATCAAATGGGAATTGGGGGTTAGTAATTATCATAAATGGGAGTTTCGGAGTGTACAGTATATGGTCCTCAGTAGCAAAGGGTGCAGGAGTAAGAGGGCGAGAAGGAGGAGGAGCAGATAGCTTAGCAATTTCATAGATAGGTTCAGGGGTAGGGGTATGGACTACTGGTGCATTCTGGGAAGTCATGTAGGTAGGTGAGAGAAGTGCTTTGCGCCTGAGTCGGGAGGGAATAGGTAAGTAAGGGTGCTTGGGTTTCTGGGACTGGTTCTTGGCCATTGTGCTTTTCTTTTTAAGGTGTAGGGATGGCTTTATATATATCAAGGTGCTGGGGCTTCAGGGTGGTGTTGGTGGAAGGAGGAGACGAGGTCAGGGGCATGTAGGTCGTGTCGGGAGACCCACTGGTTGTCTGAGTTGGGGTAGCCCTTCCATTTGACCCTGTATTGGAAGGCACATCCCCTTCCATGTTGTCTTGAATCTAAGATACGTTCCACTTCATATTGTTCTTCCCCTTCAATCAGATCAGGAGGTGGTTGTTCGAAATTGGGGCCGTGTGAGGCCGTCTCCCTATAGGGGGTAAGGAGGGAGATATGGAACGTGTTTCATATCTTCCAGGAGGGGGGGAGGTCGAGGCGATAGGTAACATCGGACAAAGCTTCAGTGACAGTGAAGGGACCATGGCATTTAGGGGCTAGTTTGGCAGTAGGGTGTGTCGTTCGAATGTTAGTCCCTTCAAGCCACACCTGGTCACCTGGCTGATAAGGTGTGAATTTTGGTGGCACGCGTGCCATGAGGGTTTGTGCTTTGAGCACATTTGTTTGCGCCTCCTGCCACATTTGGCCTAGGAGTGTGATTCTCTGCTCCACAGCCAGGTTAGGGGTTGGTTTCGGGGTCCATTGGGCCTGGGGCAGGTGGCCCATCAGAAGTTCGAAGGGGGCCTTCTTTGTGGTCGCGTTAGGCCAAGAGTTGAGTGTGAATTGGGCATAGGGTAGCCAATCTGCCCAATTGTTCTGCCTGGAGGTGCACCAGAAGCGAAGGTATTGTTCGAGGCGTTGGTTGGTACACTCTGACTGCCCATCAGTCTGTGGGTGGTAGGCAGAGCTTATGTTTTGTTTGATATCAAACTGTTTGCACAATTCTCGGGTGAAGGAGGAGGTGAATTGTGGGTCTCTGTCAGAGATGATCTTTTGGGGGATTCCATAGTGGCAAAAGATGTGATCTAGATAGAGTTTGGCTACTCCTGGGCCGTCAATCTCTTCTTGGCACGGGATAAAGATCGAGGCCTTAGTGCAATTGTGGTCAGTGATGGTGAGGATAGTGTCAAAGCCTCGAGATTCAGGGAGTTTTGTGATAAAGTCCATTGCTACTGTCTCAAATGGCAAGGCTTGTTCTCTCAGAGTGATAGGGAATAGGGGAGGATGCATCTTGTGTGTGTTTGCCTTGTTTGCCTGGCATTGAGCGCATCCTTTCACATAGTCAGTTACGAATTGTTTCGCATTGGGCCACCAGTAAGTGCGAGATAGGAGGGAAAAGGTGTTTGAAATTCCTGGGTGGCCCGCAGTAGGCATGTCATGGTAGAAGTGTACCACCCCTTTCTTAAGGTCGTTGTCCCCAACGACCACTAGTGCATCCCCTTTCCAGTAGAGGTTCCCAATCCGTGTGAGGTTATGTGCCGTGATAAGTGGTTCAAGGAGGTGTGGGTGTGCAAGTTGTGCAGTGCATATTTGAGTATTCAGGGAGCTGGAAGGCTTGTCGATTGTGAGGGGTCGGATGAATAGGGAGGCTGGTAGGACTGTGACATCCATATTGTCGCCTTCTCCCTTGTCAAAGTCTGGGCATCGTGATAGGGCATCAGCTACCTTGTTCTCTGCCCCTGGGTGGTGCTTTAGGGTGAGATCAAACTCCTCAAGTTCTAGGACATAGCGCCCAAGGCGCCGATTGATCTTGTGGGGGTCCTGGAAATAGAGGAGGTTCGCATGGTCAGTGTGCACAATAACTTTATGTTTTGCTCCGGCGAGGTAGTGTCTCCAGTGGCGGAGTGCTCTCATGACAGCTAGGAGCTCCTTGTTGAAGATATTGTAACCCCTTTCTGCCTGGTTGAAGGTTTGCGAGGTAAAGGCTACTGGTTGTGGTTTGCCCCTTTGATCTTTCTGAAACAGGGCAGCTCCTGTGGCAAAATTAGAGGCGTCCACTTCGACCTCAAAAGGGGCTTCAAAATCTGGTTGTTGGAGGGCTGGGCCCGAGGTGGCGAGGTCTTTCAGGCTCTCGAAGGCTATTTGGCATTCTTCCGTCCAGTTCCACACTTGTCCTTTCTTGGTGAGGGTGTGTAGGGGGCGTGCCTTGTGTGCGAAGCCCTGGAGGAATGGGCGGAGCCAGCCAATGAGGCCCAAGAATACACAGAGTTCATGTACGTTCTTGGGAGGGGGCCAAGTGTGGACAGCATCTACCTTTGCTGGGTCCATTTGGACCTTCCCATCACCAATGATGAGGCCTAGATAGGCGACTTGGGGTTGTTCAAAGGTGCACTTCTCAGGTTTGAGGTATAGGTCGCTGGCCATAAGCCTATCTAGGACTTGGTGCATGATTTTTCGGTGTAAGGGGATGTCATGGGTAGTGGCAATGAGGATGTCGTCTAGGTAGCATAAGACCATTCCTGTGGCAATGAGGTCTCTTAGTACCTCATTTATGAACTTCTGGAACATTGCTGGTGCGTTGCATAGGCCAAAGGGCATGACATTGGGTTGCCAGTGGCCTGGGGGTTTCGTTCTGGTTGCTGGTGTTTTGAAGGCGGCCTTCCATTGGTCCCCTTCCTTGATGCGGATATTGTTGTATCCTGCCCTCACATCAAGGGCTGTGAATAGACGGGCCTTGCTTAGGTGGCATGTTAGGTCCTCAAGGTTAGGGATTGGGTATCGGTCTGGGACAGTGTAGGTGTTTAGGCAACGAAAGTCCTGTACTGGTTGATAGGTGCCGTCTTTCTTGGTGACGAAAAAGATCTGGCATGCATAGGGGGATTCTGATTCTTCGATGTAGCCTTTCTCCAGTTGGTCGTCGATATACTCGTCTACTGAGTCTTGTTCCCTTAGTGTAAGGGGGTAGGTTCTGCAGTCCAGTGTTTTAGGGGCGTCTTTAGTGAGGTTTATTGCATGGTCGCAAGGGTGAGAAGGGGGGAAGCATCTAGCCTCCTCCTCACTGAAGATCTTCTGATGCCTGTGATAAGCATCTGGGACCAGCTGTTGCCAGGTCTTTTTCTCTCTTTTAGCTGCTTCCTTGACTGCAATGGTCGTGGCAATGGTGGTTTTTTGGATGTACTCAGGGGGTATGACATAAGCAAAGATTTGTTCGCCCTTCTGGAGGTAGTGGGCAGTGCGTCTTCCTGCTTTCATGGTCACAGCCAGGGGTGTTTGCGCTGCCGCTTTTTCAGATATGACGTGTATTGGGAGTCCCTCCATTGTCCCATTGGTCCAGTTTACTGCTGGGTTAAAGGCTTCAAACCAGGGGAAACCTAGGATCATTCGGTCTTCCCCTAAGTCTGTAATATAGAAGCGCATTAACTCTTCCTTGTCCTGGAGGTGGACTAGAAGGTCTGAACAATGGGTGATTTGTCCAGCCTTGTTGGGGGTTCCATCTACGTTTTTAATTGGCTTTGGTCTTTCTAACCGCTTGAGGGGAAAGCACAGCTTTCTGGCGGTTCTCTTGTCTAAGCAATTGGAGGTGGCTCCAGAGTCTATGAGGATCTTATCTTTGACCATAGAGTGTGCCGATCGTAAAACAACTGGGATTGCCATTGATTTCTGTCGTGATACAAATACAGTGTCCACTTGTAGTGCTCGTACCCAGGTCAATGGGGTAGAGTGTCCTAAAAACCCTTCTGAGCGAAGGCTTTCTCTAAGAACTCCTCCTTCTCTTCTGCAGACATAGTGTTAATGGTGTCAATCACTTGGTTGACTCCTAGCTTAGTCTCTTCCTTCTGCTTTGGTTCTTCCTCTTCTAAGGCTTTAATGTACGCAGGAGGTCCCTGGGTACGAGTGGTTCTTGTGGAGGGTGCAGAGGTGGATCCGGTGCAAGAGGGGCAGTTCTTAGAGATGTGCCCTTTTCCAGTGCAGCGGAAGCACTTGCCCTCCCTTAAGAGTTGGGCCTTTTCATCATCTGTGAGGGTCCTATTGATGCAGTCTACATCCATAGGGACCACTCCTTGGTTGCGGTTCTGGTACTGGTTCTGTGGGGTGGATGTCCTGGGCCTCATGCCAAAGGTGCGATGCCATTCTCCTTCTGGTTTCCCAAGGTGAGTGCGTCCCTGGCCTTGTCCCCTTCCCTTCCATTGGGGGTAGAGGATCTTAAGGCGAAGCCAGACATCGTGTTCCTGGTGTCAGTGGTGTGCTGCTGCTACCCAGTCATCCCATGTCTGGGGGTTCTGTTTCTTGATGATTTCCTTCCCTAGCTCGTCAGGAAGTCCTCCTCTGAGGATGTCCAGGGTTCCTTCTTTGTTAAGTCCATACCCAGCTTTGGAGGCCAGGGTGTGAAACTTGGCGATATAGGAATCGAGGTCCCTTCCTTCCATTCGAAGGCTCCGAAGTGCAGCAATGGCATTCTGCTTCTCTGCAGAGTCCTGGTAGGCCTGATTGAACTCTGTAACATAGTGGAGCCAATAGGCGTTGCTGGTGGAGGGGAGATGGATGTGGTTCGTGTTGGGGTCATCGGGGGTGTGTTGTGTCTCAATCCAGGTATGCATTACGTTGACCCAATCGTCGACCTTTTCTCCCCTAATGTAGCTGAGTGCAAGGAGAGTCTTTCTTAGTGGGTTGGACATGATGTCCATCCCGTCATTGAGTCCAGCATAAATGTTGAACTCTCTGACAAAGGTCTTGGCCTTGGTGCGATCCCCAGTAAATATGGTGGGGGGATTGCTGATAGGTTTGCCTCCATTCCCTTGTGCAGGGGCAGGGGCTGCTGGTGCGGCTGGTTGGGCCGCCTGTTGGTGTTGTTGTTGGCCAATGTTTGCCATGATTGATGGGAGGGGGTGTAAGGCAGCAGGGGGTTGTTCTATAGGGTGTGTAGGAACAAGGAGAGTGAGGGGGGACTGTTCTTCTGGTGGGATGGGTTCTCCTATAATGCCTAGAAGCGTAGGAGGTTCAGTGGGAGGTGACTGGTATGATGCTGTGGTGCTTGAAGCTGAGCTGAGTTCTAGTTGTGGGTCTTCTGGGTTGAGATGCCCTAGGCCTATAGCCTCTTCCTGGGCTCTTGTAAAGGCGAGTAGTTCTGATGTGTAGGTGTTCCCGTCGATAAAATATAAGGGGAACCACCGGTTCTCTTCTTGGTCAAATTCTACTGCACCTCTCCTTCCATTGTAATATCAGATCCAATAACCTTCTCCAAGGTTGTCTTCTCTCCAATAGGCATCTCCTCTGACGTGGGGGAGGAGGTTGTCTTCTGTTCTTCTCTCAAAGATGAAGTAGTCGTCGGGCCAAACAGGGGGTGGTTCCTGTAAGTCTCTTCGGCCAAATCCTTCTTGTTGGTCTGGTTCTTCTTCCTCTCGAGCTGAGTAGGAAGCCACTGTGGTTAGGAGAGACTTGACTTAATGTTAGGCTCAAGCATGGCCTGGTGCACGACGTGTGCATCTGGTGGTTTCTTGGCTTGATCTAGCTCAAGCCTAGGCTTCTGGAGACTCTGGGAGGGCCTGGAACACACAGGCAAAGGGGGGATTCACAAGACGAGAGGAGTACTTCTTGGGATGGAGATAATGAGTTGGAGTCAACTATTATCTATGGTTCAAGAGGAACAGTTCTTCTTGGCACAGGTGGAAACGGTCGTAGTTCGACTATTACCTCCTAAGCCAAGAGGGACAGTGAAGGCTAAAGCTCTCAAGGGGACCTGAGAGGGACTCTAGCTTCAGGATGGGTGGAACTAGCTTGATTGCTCAAGAAGTCGAGTCTGGGGTTTGTACAGTTGAGATGGCACACTATAAGTACTGGCTAGGGTCGAGGGTAGGTAAAAGGCATGTCATAGGTAAGTTATGCGGTCACTGGTAAGGGTACAGGGTAGGTAAGAGGAGTGCGTCACAATCCCAGGGCATAGGGCCAAGGTTGCGTCATAGATCGATGGTCAGTAAGCACTAGAGGGAGGCCTAGAGGCGGTGGGCTGAGGGTAAAGGTACAGGGTCAAGGTAATGGTACAGAGCAAAAAGAAAAGTAGTAAGTAAGTGGTCCGAATCGTAACAGCATGACATTTGAAGGTTTTTTGGACTTCGGACCTGGTAACGTTGGTCCAATGGTATCCTTTTATTCCTATCAGGTCCTCATCTTGGATATTATCTGGACCTTGACTCACAGCATTGGAGGTCCCACTCATCATGGACTGCTTCTGCAGCAGTCGCAGGTGCTGATGGCCCGCCTCGATGTCTTGTATCCTGGGCAATAGGTGGAGGTTAGTGTCAGATTGTGTGAAATAGAAATTAGACATACACTTCAGTGTAGCCAGAGATAAGCTCTTTGATGTCATCACCGATTTTTTCATATTCTATAAATGGATATGGACTATTGAGAACATGCATGGGGACTTGGGAATATTCATCTGGAAATTGGGCAACCCAGAGTGCTCTCAATGCCAGTCCAAAGGCAAGGATAACCAACTCCACTTGCTCATACGATGCAAGCATGTTGCCATCTGCTGTGATTGGGTCCGTAGCAGTCCACTTTCTGAAGGCCGAAAGTGATGAGGATGAGTCAGGATTGTAAAATGCATCGGACAGATAGCTGTCCCCAGATGCCCAGGATGCCCATGTCAGTGGAGATCCCTCCAAGAGGTCACCATCCTTGAGAGGGGATTAGCCACTGAGAATCCTGGAACTGTAACTCTCACCTTTGCAGCACGAAGAAGGAGTATTAGTTTCTGATAGCATTGATTGTCAGACAGTGACATGAGGAATGTGTGGCGTGATTTGTGGGTCAGAGCTGCACTGATGGGTGATTGCAGAAGAGCTGGCTGCTGGCTGTCCGTCTCAATTGGGGTGGGAACTGGGGAAACATGGCCAGCGGTAGTGACAGGTTCTTGCTCATCCATGTCATGGTCACCATCTATATTGGCCATCTCCGCGTCATCCGCATCATCTGGCTCAACATACTGTGCCTTTTCCTTCCCTTTTCTGGGCCTTGATGTGATTGGTGGAGTCAATGCTGATGTCGCATGTGTCTTGGATAGTCTAGCAGACCTGTCCCTAAGGACAAGTGGATGCTTCCCCTTCTTCTGTGATTTGAGCCAGTGGTTGAGCCAGGCATTGACGGCATCGGACCTCATGTGGGAGGGCTCCTTGAGGGGGTAGTCCGAATCTGCATGTGACCCATTGGAGAGATGGAGGGATGGGTGTTCTGCAATGTCCGTCTATGGAATACGACCACTTATGTTGTAGAATTCTATGGGACTATGGTTAGAAGGTGTAAATTAGATTGGGGATAGTACGCACTTCATGCAGCAGCCATGTACTGCCTCAGTACTGCTTTCTGACAATGAAGTTAGAATTCGAGAACCTTGTCAGGTAGTTTGGGGTATTGCTCATCATCGAGCTCCAGTTGCTCATGGCTGTCTGCTTCCTCTGCGGCCTCTAATAACAGGGGCATGTCAGCAGGGACAGAGGTATTGCAGAATTACCCACCGATGTTAAAGTTCTTCCACAAACCAATGATATTGTTGGGGCCTTTATCATACCCCTTCTGCATTTCGAAGAAGTTTAGCCCTTCAGTCTCATATCTATGTGGTGATCGGCATGGACATATTACTAGGATATACAATACACGTACTGTGAATACTTCTGCTCGCCATTTTCATTTGTAAATGTAGCGAAGGCAATGAAGACAGCGCCAGTCTGAGTCTTCATAGTGTTCAGGAAGTTCGCGACTTCTGACGGAATTGTCTTCGAGAGTCTATATGGGAATCATTAAATGACTACATTCAAGTGCCTGGATCACTTACTTTAGTTGAACATATTCTGGTAGTGGCTTTGTGTTCTACTCCACCGCAAGTTCCTCACATCATTTGTGTTGCTTGTCGGTGAGGTCCCTAAATACATTTGACAGCGCGGCATGATACTTTCCAATATCCTTTTCCCCATTCTCGGACAACCTCTTTTGCTCATTGGAAATAAGATCTGAAAATTCATGGCTGCACACGGACTTGGCAGTCCATGTCTGACTTGAAGTTGCCTGGCCACATCCATCGGACTTGGAGTTGCCCAGCCTCTCCTCTTTGGCATGTGCTGCCACATAGTTGCCAAACCATATTTGGACACTCTGTATACATTCATCATTATCAATGTGGAAAAGGATGGTTATAAGTGTTACCTTCTCCAAGTCATCTGGTAATGACTTGTGTGTTTGCTCGGAAATGGCAGTGAGTTCTTCCAAGACTTTTTTAATCAGCTTCAACCGCGTTTTTTCACTTCCACGGTCACTGCTTGCCAGGTATGCATCACAGGAGTCAAGTAGAGTTTGCAAAAAGGGAGGCTGTGCCCAACGATTGTATAGACCCATGGTGATCCAATGAAGGAAAGTAGAAATCAACGAAGTTGCTACCCATGGATTGAATCACCACTTCAGCTACGTAATATGATGTGATATATGAGAGTCAACCTGGGACTATTGAAATATGTGCAAGCAGAGCGGATTAGTGAAGCAAATTAGTAGAGCAGACTAGCAAGGCAGACTAGCAGATTGAAGTGTGACAGGAGCACACTGGATGCACACATTGGGTGCAGGACGCACACAAGGTGCACCCGGATGCACTCTCATGTATTGAAGCACACGATATAGGTATCAGAGAAATTATCATTTAAAGCCTCTATCCCTATGTTCACAATAAACATATTGAAAGATACATGGAGCTGACTGAGTGGGAGCTAGATGTAAGATAGATATTGTCCTTCATGTCCAAAGTATATCATGGGCATGTGGCATGCATGTCAGAAGCGTCGGATAAATCTATGCACACCATATGCCTGTTGTGCATCACTTCAAATGCATCACATCACCCCATACCAGTTTTTACAAATTAGTGTGCGGATTGCAGAATCCGAAAATGGACAGAGCTTAGTCATAGGTTCGGTGTTTGAAAATCTTGTCTTAAGTAATCACTCTACCAATATCAACGAATATAATGAATAACAGTATAATTAAAGTACAAGAAAATTAAATTAAATAATTGGTTTGAAATTGTGGCAGAAATTGTGGCAGACGCGTTTGTGGCCTGGACGCGAGGGAGGAAGGGGCGAACGCGCATCGTCCACCCGTGTTTCCTCCTGGCCCCATCCCATCCTCGTCCCTAACGCCAAAATGACAACGTTGCCACGTTTCCGCCTTTCTGTCGCGCCCCTGATGACGACCAGGCCGAGTGCCCCACCCGCCGAGCTTTGCCTGGATCTGGGCATCATCGGGAACGAACCACGTGCTATCCCGCAGGAATCCGAGTGCCCGCACGAGAGCGATGACGATGACCCTCCTGGCAGCGCTGAGACTCCTGCCACTTCGAGAAAGAAGGGTAGCTTCTATTCTGACCGGAAGGGAGGCAGATACCCGCATGAGTGGGGTAATCTAGCCGAATTTGACGCGTGGTGCCGGGAGGAGGAGCTTGCTTACTCCATCGAGCTTATTGGATCGACTGTCAAGCAAGGGAACGTGCTCTGGTTGGAGAAGTGCCTTTACGTGTGCTCGCGCCAACCGTCTGGCGGCCGGAGCAAGTACCAAAAGAAGTATCCCGAATGGACGCGCAAGCTGGATAGCAAGAAATTGGGTTGCGATTGTCAGATTGTAATTAAACTCTATCATCACATGACAACCATTCTGGGACACTATGAGGAAGAGCACAATCACGAAGTTGGCCGAGCAAATCTTGCTTATACGTGCATGTCGCATGCTGCCTGGGAGGAGATTAGATCTAGGCTGGAGCTGAAGATAGATCCTAAGGAGATCGTACATAAATGAACCTTACTTTAGCAGCCGACAGCTGATTAATGCATCCATAGGTACGCGTCGTTAGGGATTCGGCACCCGATGGCAGCTGCGACAAATTTATTGCTCTCAAAGAAGTCAATCGGATGGCTCGAGCGCTTGAAGAGGAAAAGATTCGTCTGCACCCAGAAGATGGCATCTCGACAAAGCTTTGGATTGATAGATTCAAAGCCGATAATGTATTGGTATTTAACAAAGATAAGCTTAGCCATCCCCCCCTGGGTTCAGGATTGGATCAAGATCTCTTTATACTGTGTATTCAAACCAAATTTCAATTGGACGCTTTCAGGCGCCTTGGCAATGGTTTTATCGGAATCGATGCGACACATAATATTACTCAGTATCAAGATCTCCTCCTCTTTACGATCATTGCTAGGGACCGTTGGGGCCATGGTGAGTAATTATTAAATTGGGATTTTGGTGCGAGGCGCTTATGTTCTTAAATAGGCTTTCCGATCGCGTGGATGCTTAGCTCCAAAGGGACGACAAATACCATTTCCTTCTTCGTCAATTGGGTAAAGGAAGCCAGTCCAGCAGTCCGGCCTTCAGTTATCATGTCAGATTGCGATCAAGCACAGATAGCTGCTCTCCGGATTGTGTATCCGCAGAGCCAGATCTTATTGTGCCAATGGCATGTACTACGCGCGATGCGATCGCATTTTGTAACCGATCAATTCAAGGAACTTTGGGATAAGATCAAGGCCTGGGTGAATACTGAAGATCTGAGTGAGTTTTTCACGCTTTGGGATGAGATTTCCAGTGATCCCTCAGTGCCACAAAGCGTTGTGCAATATTTAACTACAGAATGGATGCAAGAGCCCCATATGTGGTCGACAGTTGCACGAAAAAACCGGTCTATCTTTGAGGAAGGCAATACCAATATGCTGATTGAAGCGTATGTAAACTATCCCTCTGCGGCGATAAGATAACTAATTTGATATAGATACCATCACATTTTAAAATCGCACTGGCTGGACGGGAAGCGGAATCGGCGCATCGATCACGTCATCTACGGGCTAGTGAACTATATGATTCCCTATTATCAAAATCGACACGCGAGACAGGTTGTCGGGCTAGAGGGTCCGGACCTCGCAGAGGAGCGGTGGCAAGAAATCCTGGCAAGCACCAGGGACATTTCCCACGACTCAATTCAGCAATTCGATAACACTCAATTTCACGTCGCTTCCAGATCTCGTCCGGGCCAATACTATGTGATAGATCTCCGCCTGTCGACTTGCGACTGCCGAGACTTCCCGAGGATTCGGTTCTGCAAACACATAGCAGTTATCTATGTGTATTTTCCCCACCTCTGCCCAGAGGAGAGCACCCCCACCATAGATACAGGAATTATGCAAGCTCCAGACCAGCCTCAGCGCGTTTTCAGATCAGAAGACAGCCTACACGCGCTCACGCAAGATATTCGCATTTTGTCTCAGCAGCTTACCTCCGACCAAATCGATCAATCGGCTCCACCTCCGGCTGTTCTTGAGGCCGTCCGGTCGGCAAAGTACACCCTCACCGCGGCGATCGCCTCAACGCAAGGGACTAGCACCTTGCCTCATAAGGATTATATCGCGCCCAATCAGAACTCCTGGACGGAGATGGCCGAGCGAATGGGCGTCAAAATTAAAAGGGCCCCAAAACGCCAACGTCACCCCAAGGAGCGCGGGATGACAGCGCAGAGCATCGGCGTCGCTAAGAGCAAGAAGCGCCGTGTTCATAATGATCTGTACGCCGGAGGCGAGCGATCAGGTAAGCGCGCCAAGCCTGACGCGCTTTCTGCTGCAGCAAATACATCTGCCCACGCAAGTGCGTCCACCTCCACCGCGGCACCCGCCCTTATGCACGCGCCCACTCCCCGATTGATTCAAGCGAATGCGCGTGCTCGCACGTGTGCCCCCATCCCCGCGGTGCCACCTGCCCTCATGCACGCACCTGCTTCCCAACCAATTCTGGTGGATGTGCGTGCTCTCACTTCCACCACGGCGCCCGCCCTCGTGCACGTGCCCGCTTCCCAACCGGTTACAGCGAGTGCGCGTGCCCCTGCGCGTGTTCCCATCTCCGCCGTGCCACCCGCCTTCACGCACGTGCCTGCTTCTCAATAGATTACATAACTTGTGTTAGATTTCATTGTTGTAGCTTATTCTCACAATAAAATGACTTATCATAAACTATTCATCGTGTCCTTTTTTTCTGAGTTTGAAAAATACTAGCATCTACTCGCGAGTTGCCGCTCGAAAGCCAAAGTGTTGGTACTTTCCTTTTCTGAAAGCGTGACGCTTACTCAATCCGCACACTATAACTACCCAACTCCCCATACCCCACAATGCA
Source organism: Lactarius sp. MG50 (assembly GCA_003314065.1). Classification (NCBI taxonomy): domain Eukaryota; kingdom Fungi; phylum Basidiomycota; class Agaricomycetes; order Russulales; family Russulaceae; genus Lactarius; species Lactarius sp. MG50. Next base: position 13,300 of record QLOZ01001141.1, read on the forward strand.
AACTTTGTCCAGGAATTCATCACATTTAGATACTTGTAACTGCCTCATGGCAGATCAATGTGTGACGGACTTTGTGCCTCATGTATAGATACACTCCTGGGCAGTATTAAATACTTTTAATTGAGCGTGCTTTTGATATCCTGCACCCATCCCATCTTCTCGCTACCATAAGTCAGCACACTCCCTAGATAACAGAATCCTGCAATGCCAAAGATAAGGGGTTCCAAACACAAGTCCGAGTTATTGGAAATCAAAACTATCCACACCCGACATGGAAAGTGATTCATACATGTTCCAGTCAAAAATGATCAACCCAAATCATCACCTGCACGGAGTGCATCTCCTTCAAAGAAGCGATTATTGTCTCCCAGAGGATTTGGGCATGATGACTATGATAACTCTGCACTGGAACAAGTGCCCAAGCGCTCCCAGAGGGTCAGAAAGGTGCATCTGAACCTGAGGATGAATTGATGCTAATCGGACAAATGTTAACAGACCCAAAATGAGTTCCTTGAGGAATACCTAAGTCAATGATATAGCATTCTCATTGAGCTCCTCAGACACGAATCATTGTTCTCAAAGTCCCTATGCTCAAGTTGCGAAAAATTATCTGCCACAAATTGGTGTCGGGATTGCTTTGGCTCAAACCTGTGGTGTGATGCGTGCTGTGTCTCCACTCACACCAACCTTCCATTCCATCGTATCCAGACATGGAATGGACGCTTCTTTGAGAAGTCAGATCTTCTAACCAATTGCCTCACACTTGACCTTCAGCATTATCCTGACGATTGCCCTTCCATTCAATTCAATGATGAGACTCAGATGATGTTTGACCTTGACATTTCTGATGAAGGTGATGACTTTACCAATGCCAATCAGCCTTTGGGGGCCTCCGCATCGACATCTACTTCTGGATCTCAATCAACTCTAGTGATTGTTGCATCTACTGGGATATTTCGCCGCTCAGTTCAATGGTGTCATTGCACCAAGTCTCCGGCACAATACACTCAGCTTCTCCTTCGTGCCAAACTCTTTCCAGCAAGTTTCAAAAATCTGAAAACTGCATTTACCTTCGAGGTACTCAATCACTTTCGGGTTGATGCACTGGAATGCAAGACAGCGGCTATGAACTTTATGAGCAAGATCCGGCAAATAACTGATGAGGCATTTCCGTCATGTGTTCCAGTAAGCTATCCGAGCAGTCAGACGATATCTCCGCTCTCACAATGCAATGCAGGATCGCTATTGGGAGCTACTTCAAGTCTCCAGACAGTGGCAGGATCTCCACAATCGAATTAGAGCTGGAGTTGTTCATGATTGGCCAGATACCTCCATTGATGGTGAACTGGCATTGTTCTGCCCTGCATGTCTGCAAATGGACATCAACATACCCCCAGAGACGGAATGGAAACTGGAGGACAGGTTCGGAAGACCTTTTCATCATGCTACATTGACTATGGCACTTATTCCACATA
>QLOZ01001143.1:0-11003 GCA_003314065.1 Lactarius sp. MG50
CTTAGGTCACGCGTAGTGCCTACTCGATCACGTGACAAGAACGCGAGCTCGCTTTGAGCCATGGTCCCTCGTAACCGTGTCACCTACAAGAAAAAACGCAAAAGCCTGATGTCCTGAGCGGCACCAGATTTGGGTCATGATGGACTTGCCCCCAGCCTTGGACACAGAGCTAAGGTATTCTGTGAGCACCTGTCCAAATGAGTCTGATGGAGGGTCAATATCTGTCTTCGTTAATTTTGCCGTCATCCACTCTTTCCACTCATTGGGAATGGACGATGAGCGGATCTCAGCAATTGTGAGTTCTGCCCGACCAGATTTGGACACGCATGTTTCAGCATGAAGCCAGAGAGCGGCGAGTGCTTGCCAATCATGTCCGAAGGTGTCCCAGTCCGCACCTGCAAGTCCAAGCTCTTCACGAAAGGGCTGCAGAGCAGGTGGGACACTGGAAAGTCCATGATGACTTGGAGAAATGTTCAGATGTGCAGTCAATGGAATAATGTACAAGTACATACCACTTGTGGGACATGGCATTCAAAGGCACCTTCGCCTTTGGATCTGGTGACGACTGTCCAATGTCCTTTGCTTCTATGAAATCACTGTCCACAATGATATGTAAGTTTTGGCTCACAGCATCAGAGGTCCCACTCGTTGGAGACTTCTTTTTTGGAGGTTGCATGTGTGGGTGACCCTCCTTGATGTCTTTAATTCTGAGTAAACAGTTAGAAATTCTTGTCTGATGATAGAAAAGAACAATGAGACGTACACATAGGCATAGCCAGAGATAAGGTCCTCGATGTTACGACTTAGTTTATCATATTCCAAAAATGAATATGGACTGTTTAGAACATGGTCCAGAACCTGACGATACTGATCTGGGAACTGCGCCACCCAGAGTGCGATGATTGGGACTGACATTGGACTGTTTCGTATGTAGTATTACCTGTCATGTGACGCCTGGAGTCACATGATGCATCACCTCACTTCCCGGTTGTCCCCCCTCCTGTGCTGAGTGTCAGCTGAAAGCACAGGGGGACGCATCCACTTCCCGGCTTCCCACTCCCCATGACTCCCATGGGACTATGCTTACCATTTTCATACTTATATCTGACTCACGTGGGTCCCAGGCGGCAGAAGGGTGATGCGGCCGCAGCAGGGACTATGTATATAAGACACTGTAGCTTGGGGCTTATTCCCCAAGCTTCTGCTTAACTCTGTGATAACGCACTCGCACAATCTACTTAGCATATCAGTTTGGTGCTAAGAACAATCTAGTCTCGTGTTTGATCTCCTCTCTATCCCGCGTGACTTAAGAGAATTAGCATCGCCTTCTTTGTTGTACAAACAAAGAAGCCCTTGCTACTCCTCACTCCTCCCTCTCTCACTCTTGTGACAAGACTGTAACTCTGCACGAAGCAACATCACGCAAGGTCATGGTCTCGCCCCTCTTGTCCCAAGTCCCTTGTGTCCTCATGACCTTGTGACTTCGAGTCGTCTTGTGTTGAGCATTGATGCCCCGTGCGTGGCGTAGCACAGAGGCCTCTGAATGCGAGTCCGAAGCTTAGGATGACCAACTCCACTTGTTCATATGATGCGAGTATGTTTCCATCTGCTGTAATTGGGTCTGTTGAGGTCCAGTCACCGAAGGCGGAAAGGGAAGATGATGATGTAGTGTCGTAAAATGCATTGGACAAGTATCTGTCCATAGATGCCCAAGCTGCCCATTGTGGCGGCAATCCTTCCAAAAGGTTGCCATCCTTGTGAATGGATCAGCTACCGACACTCTACACAGCATAACACTCACCTTCGCAGCACGAAGCAAGACTATCAATCTCTGATAGTTGACATCGTCGGAAAGAGACTTAAGAAATGCAAGGCGTGATTTGTGGGTGACGGCTGCACCAGAAGGCATCGGCAGCAAGAGAGGACCATCATTTGCCACACTTGGAGTGCTAGTTGGGGAAGGACGGCCAGTGGCAGTGGTAGGGGCAGGGTCGCAGGCAGGACCATCGGGAGGGTCAGCGACATTCTGGTTATCATCCATCTCTCTGTCTGCCTTGTCCGCAGTGTCTGACCCATCGGGTTCAATATATCGTGCCTTCTCCTTGCATTTGTGCCAGGTTGACATAAATGCCGGAATTGATGCACGTGTGGTGGATGACTTGGCAGAGCTGTCCTTAAGCACCAACGGATGCTTACCCCTTTCCTGTAATCGGAGCCAGTACCTGAGCCAGTCATTGACGCCATCAGACTTCATGTGTGAGGGGTCCTGAAGGGGGTGGTCTGTATCAGGTCGTGACCACTCAGACAGATGGTTATGTGGGTTTTCAGTGATGTCGGTCCAGGGAATGCATCCAGTCAAGTTGTAGAATTCTGTTATGTTATGTTCATCAAATGTATCATAGACCGTGAATACCACATACTTCTCATAGCAGCCATGAACTGTCTCAAGACAGCTTTCCGACGATGAAGTTGGAGTTCAAGAACTTTGTCAGGTAGCTGGGGATAGCCATCATCGTCGAACTCCAGTGGCTCATGGCTGTCCGCATCCTCAGCAGCCTCTGATGAAAGGAGTGTGTTAGCAGAGATGGGGCCACCAAATAATCGCGCACCTATGTTAAATTCTTTCCACATATCGGCGATGTTGTTTTTGCCTTTATTATACTCCAGCCAAGATTCAAAGAAGTTCAGACCTTCTGTTTCATATCTACATAGTGGTTAACATCGACGTATAGCCAGATTATAAGACATTCGTTGCGACGGGTAGGACTGACTTTGGCTTGCTATTACTGTACAATAACCTGTCATGTGACGCCTGGAGTCACATGATGTATCCCCTCACTTCCCGGTTGTCCCCCCTCCCGTGCCGAGCATCAGCTGAAGGCACAGGGGGACGCGTCCACCTTCCGGCTTCCCACCTTCCCATGACTCGCATGGGACTATGCTTACTCACTTTACCTACTTACACTGACTCGCGTGGGTGCTGGACGGCAGGAGGTGACGCGGCCGCAGCACAACAAATGTATATAAGGACCCTGAAGCTTGGGAGTTACCCCCAAGCTTCAGCTTAGCTTTCCAACTACGTACAAAGACCCCCCTACGAACAATTTCAGCTTGGTCTCATATCCCTCTTGTCCGATCTCCTCTCTCACACGCGTGACTTAAAAGAAGTAGCATCGCCTTCTTTGTTGTACACAAAGCAGGCCTTGCTACCCCTTACTCTCTCTCTCACACCCGTGACAAGGCCGTAGCTCTGCGTGAAGCAACATCACACAGAACCACAGCCTCGCCTCCCTTGTCCCGAGTCGCTCGTGTCTTGTGACCTTGTGACTTCAAGTCGTCTTGTGTTTGATGTCGACGCCCCGTGCGTGGCGTAGCATAAGCTGAAGCTTTGTCAAATCGATCGCCAAGTCGTGGCTATCGAGAACCTACCCGAACGCGAAGGCTTAGAGCTTGTTGCGACGGCTGTTGGACTGCTCGAAAGACGAGCACGCCTGGAGGAAAGGATCACCCGAATCTCTAGGACAGTAGAAGTGTTAGGAAGGACGCTACAAGATAACGATAACGCGTACCTGGAAGTTCGCATCCTCACGTGCATCTTTGATTTGCTCTTGGAAGTCGCAAGGCTACGGGAGGAATTTCAGATCAAACTACAGCGAGCGTAAAAGAAACTGGATCCACTTGCCATTGTCGCTCGCATATATTGGTGCTATAGGATTTGGTTGGTACGCGTCATACTTGAAGTCCTGGGATACCACGCCGAAGTATACCTGGACGACGTCATCATCTATCAAAATTGAAAACATCCTGGAGGCCTCACCTCGTTGCAGCGGTTTCCTGTACATTTTATCCCGACTTGACGCGACAGACCTCTTCTTGCTCTGTCGCCTAGAACACTCCCTCAGACATCTTGAGCAACAAAGGGGAATCGCCCTTAGCTTGCACAGCAACGAAGACGCAGCGGCGGCACTTGCCCAAGAAATTGACAGCACCGAGTTAGTGCTGCGAGAGATCTTGAGGAACACGGAGCACGGTAGACCAGTAGTTCCCACGGTGGAAGAAAACCTGCGCACCCTATTCACCACCCAAGGAAGGCCAGTAGACGAAGGAGAACTACGCCGTCTAGCAGAACAGGAACTTCAGTATCGACCAAACCAGGCAGAAAGGAGAGGAGCCGCACCTGATCAACCGAGACAACTTTACCGACCCCCTCAAAGACGCAATGACAACCAAGTACGTAGAATTCACGGCAGACAGGTGGGAGACCATCCACCCCCGTATCGACAACGATCTACCCCCACACGTTAAGGGGCAAGCCTACTGGGTGGACTACGCCGAGCCCGGGAAGAGTGCCTATCACGTGGTTGACGAAAATAACATCGAGTTCCCCCTGGAATTTATTAACGATGCCTGGTACTTCCTGACCTGGGGACCTACCGGGTACCGAACCAGGGCGAGCGCAAGACTGGGACGAGACACGGACAAGGTTGGCTGGTGGCTGGAGGAAGATGGTCAACACCCAGACAACAGAGGAAAGAAAAAGGGGACTGACCTCCACTCCCCTAGAGAACCAGAGAAGGCGGGCGACAGTACGACGCCCGAAGAAGAACCAGAAGAGATGGCTATTAGCCCTAGTTTGGGAAGAAGGAAGCGCCGGGACTCACCAATGCCTGGAGCGCTTTCCCTCGATCTAGAAGAGAGAATCCTCGCCGCCCAAGCCTCGTCAGTAATGAGGATGGACCCAGGAGATTTTGGTCAAGCGGTCCCGGAGTACGGACAAAAGCCCACTATGACCCATGCGGCCGGCGTAGAGGCGGCCAGAGAAAGGCCACCAACGCCTGGACCCAGCATAGGAGCAGCAGCGCTGGGAAGCACGCCAGGCATCAATCCAGTATTTACTGGAGCAAAAGGAAAGGCGCCAGCTTTCCCGGCAACCTCCATATGTACCGGCGGATTCATCAATCCTATCAACCTGGCATTTATCCCCCCCAGGCCATGGAGCGCAGGAGCGCGCGCGCGTGGTGTAGCCATCGCCTCAACTACCATAGGAGGAGCCGGTGGCGGGGGCGGTCCTCCGCCTGCTGTCATTGGTGCCACCGCCACGGGAGGAGCGAATGGTGGTGGAGGACTGAAGGGCAACCCGCCAACGGTGTTCGATGGCGATCGATCCAAGTCCGACCAATTCTTGAGGGAGTTTCGCATCTACAAGATGTCGAATAGGGAAAATGTCGCCATGAAAATCCCACTCGATCGCGTCGGACTCGCCCTGAGCTTCATAAGGGGGCAACACGTCAACGACTGGGTCGAACGAATGTTGGATGATTTGGATGCGGCCGGACGAGGGCCCAACGCGCTTGCCACTACGGACGAGGCGTACTGGGTCATGTTCGAGACAGCCTTCAGGGCCGCGTACACTGACACCACCAAGAGGGCTAATGCGCACCAGAAACTGCTTCAGTGCAAGATGATAGGCGATGATTTGGACACTTACATCGCCTCGTTTGATCACTGGCGTGCACTGGCCAATTGGGGACAAGATGACGTGGGCACAATCACCCAATTCTGCCGCGGGCTCAAAGACCCCCTACACCACGCGGTCTTGGAGAAAACGGACCCGCGTCCTACCACCATGAGGGGATGGCAGAGCGCCGCACGTAAGCAGCACGAATTGTGGGCAGAGGTAAAATCCAGCCTGAGCGGTTTCCAAAGCCAGGGCCAAGCCATGAATGCGCAGCGATGGCGCCAGGCACTTGGAAAGCCGCAGCAGGCCAGGAACCCCCGCGGCAGCGGCAACAAGCCTGTGCCCATGGACGTCGATGCAGCGCATGTCGACGCACTTACCCCCAAGAAACGCGCCAAACTCAGCAGCGAGGGGCACTGCTTCTACTGCGAAAAACAAGGGCACGTCAGCAAAGTATGCCCAAAGAAAGAGGAAGACAAGAAAAAGGGAGTCTACCCCAAGAAGGAGGAAACGCGCGGCCGCCAAGGGATGAGCGCGCGCGTCACCAAGGTGGAGGAGGAGGGCAAAGGACCCGCTGCGGAAATTAGTGGGATGGCTGAAACGATTCACGGAATGGAACAGGGAGAAAAAGACAAACTGCTGGATGCCTTGATACTCCAGGGTTTTTAAAAGGCTCTCACTGCCTGGCCTGGGTGAGAGCGCAAGACGCGTGGATCATGTACATTAGTGAAAATAGCTCAATTGAAGTGAACTTCACCTTTTCATGCGCGCGAGGAACGGCCGAAGAGCGAGCGCTCATCGATAGCGGCGCCACCGAAAATTTCATAGATCGACGTATGGTTGAACGACTAGGGATTGGAATGAGGAAGATGCCGGAGCCACGACGAGTCTTCAATGTGGATGGATCAGAAAACAAGGAAGGAGTGCTTACTCATTACTGCACCCTAAGAATCAAGAAGGGGGAGCAAGAGGAGCTCCAAAAGTTCTATGTCACTGGACTGGGGAGCGACCGTGCGATCCTAGGTTTTCCCTGGCTCCGAGCCTTCAATCCTAGCATTGACTGGCACAAAGGATGCGTTAGGGGGCCGCCAGTAAAAATTGAAACCGCCCTCTTCAAATGGGCTAGACGGAAACTGGTAGCCAGGGTACTTGAGACCGCGCGCAGGGATGAAGTGTGGGAAGAAGGGGATGAAGTGATTTGCTACGTCCGCCCACTTCCCAGACTATCCGAAAAGGTGGAGCCAAACGGAAGCAAACAGCCGGGGGAAGACCTAACCGGTTTGCCGGCGCAATACCGGCGCTTTGAGCGGCTGTTTTCGGAACGCGCCTCAAGACGCTTCCCGCCGGTCCGGCCAGAAGATCATGTGATCCGCCTCAAGCCTGGCGCACCGGACTTTATTAACTCCAAGGTGTACCCTCTCACGCGGACAGAAAAGGAGGCTGAACAGGAATTCATTGACAAAAATAAAGAACTGGGACGCATTGAAGATAGCACTTCCAAGTGGGGAGTCCCCTTTTTCTTCATCAAAAAGAAAGATGGATCGCTGCATCCAATACAGGACTACCGAGAAGTGAATACTTGGACTGAGCGCAACGTCTATCCCATGCCACGCATCGAACAAATCTTGGAAGAGCTCCATGGGAAGACCCTTTTCACCACCTTGGACGTACGAGATGGGTATAATAACATCCGCGTCAACCCAGAAGACCGGTGGAAGGCGGCCTTCAAGACTCCCAGTGGGCTCTATCAGCCGACTGTGATGTTCTTCGGGATGACCAATGCCCCCGCGACCTTCCAAAGGTGTATGGATCGAATACTGAAACCAGTCAAAGATAAATATCCCGGGAAACTCTTTGTCTATATGGATGATATACTGGTGGCCACCGCGGATGATCTGAGCCTACACCGCCAAATCGTGACAGAGGTGATGGAGCGGATCGCAGAAGAGGACCTCTTTCTTAAACTAAGCAAGTGCCGCTTCAAGCAAGCGGTGGTGGACTACCTGGGGATAAGAATAGAAGGAGGAATCATCAGGATCGACCCCACCAAGTGCGATGGGCTGGCCGAGTGGCCTGAGGAGCTGCGTGACCTCAAACAAGTGCGAAGCACCTTGGGAGTTTTTGGCTACCAAAGACCCTTTGTCCCGGGGTATGCTGGCATCGTTCGCCCTGTACAACGACTCACCAAGAAAGGTGTCCCATTCATTTGGACCAAGGAGTGCACAGAAGCAATACGAACCTTGAAGCGTATCGTTGCTAGCGACCCAGTGTTGAAGAGACCAGACTATGACAAACCTTTCATTTTGGAGGTGGATGCCTCCCAGTATGCTCTGGGAGCAATCCTGTATCAACCAGAAGGGAAGAGGCCGCGCGCCGTGGGATATTACTCCAAGGCGCTCATTCCAGCAGAAAGGGGGTACGACGTATACGACCGGGAACTCCTGGCCTTAGTAAAAGGGCTAGAACACTGGCGACACATCCTGCTAGGATCGGAACACGTGGTGCGAGTATACACTGATCACAAGAACCTCCAGTATTATCGACAACCCCAGAAACTCAATCGACGGGTGGCCCGATATATCCCACGCCTGGCGGAATATCACTTCGAATTGGTACACAAGCCAGGGGCAACGAACCGAGCCGATCACCTGTCTCGACGACCTGGGCTAGATGAGGGCCAGAACGACAACGAGGACGTGATAGTCCTGCCCGACCGGCTATTCTGCCGAGCGCTGGCCTTGAGCTCTCTGGAACAGGAGGTGGAAGGCGCTCAGCAGGGATCTGAAACACTGATGAGAAAATGGAAGGAGGAATACGATCTGCGCTGGGAAAAAGGGGGCTGGACTCACGAAGGACGATTGGCGGTCCCAGACCAAGGAGATCTAAGGTGGAGGCTGGTGTCGGGGTATCACGACCACGCAATGGCAGGACACCCTGGAATCGCCAACACCTTTGCAGCCGTAGCCCGCAATTACTGGTGGCCAGGACTGAGAAGGTTCGTCACCGCATATGTCCGAGGATGTGCGACCTGTCAGGCAACCAAACCCAAAACTAACAGACCGCGCGTCCCCCCTTTTCCCATCACAACCCAGGAGACCAATCGCCCCTTTGCAACGATCGCATTAGACCTAATAGTAGACCTCCCCCCATCAGGAGGATATGACTCGATCCTCACCATCACGGATCACGACGTAACCAAGGCTGCACTATTCTTCCCCTGCAGTAAAACGATCGGGGGTGTGGGCGTGGCTGCCCTCTACGCCCAGCAGGTGTTCCCACACTATGGAGTCCCTGGGCGGGTGATCTCAGACAGGGATCCCCGTTTCACCTCTCACTTCACGAAAGAACTCTGCCGCCTATTGGACGTGGAGCAAAACATCAGCACGGCGTATCACCCCCAGACAGACGGACAGTCGGAGCGCACCAATCAGTGGCTGGAACAATATCTTCGAATCTACGGGAACTTCCAGCAAGACAATTGGGCGCGATGGTTGCCCATGGCGCAATACGTGCATAATGCCTGGCCCAACACCACCACTGGGTTTTCCCCCTTTGAGTTACTCCTGGGGTGCACGCCCAAAGTGCATGTGCCAGGAAAGATCGAGTCCAAGGCGCCGGAAGTGGAAAAAAGGGGGAAACAGCTGCAGGAGATCCGTGAGCAGGCTCAGAGGGCCATACAGCATGCCCAAAGGCTAGTGATACTACAGGCCAAACAAAGAGCAGGACGACGCATCTTTGCCCCTTTTGCAGAAGGAGACAAGGTCTGGTTGGATGGGACCAACCTCCGGCTGTCGCACCCCTCCAAAAAGTTGGCCGCGCGGAGGTACGGGCCTTTCAAGGTGCTCAAGGTGATATCACCAGTAGTCTACAAACTGGAGATCCCCGGTACCTGGAAGATCTTCAATACCTTCCACGCTTCATTGTTGTCACCATATAAGGAGACGGAAGAACATGGTCCCAATTTCTTGGAACCACCGCCCGAACTGATCGAGGGTGAAGAAGAGTACGAGGTGGAGGAGGTGCTGGGCGCAAAGAAGATCAGGCGCCAGCTCCACTTTTACATCAAATGGAAGGGATATGCCGAGGCCCACAACACCTGGGAACCAGCAGGCAATGTGAAGGCGCCGAGGTTGGTGAAGGAGTTCTATGAAAGGAACCCCTCAGCGGTGCGGGAAATGATATTTAAGCCCTGGGAAGAAAGCCAAGCAACAATGGCCAACGCTCCTCCCTCATCCTCTCGCCTCTCCAACGGCTCCCCTTCCGCTCGTCTCTCCATCACCGATGCCGCGCACCAAGAGCGCCAAGAAGGGATCAGCCAAGTCCTCGACGGGAGTGCCCCGAGCGTTGCCCTCTGGTACGACGAGTCCTCTCCCTACACGTCGCAAGCAACCCACGCAGCCGCCGCCGCCACGGCGTATGAGGACTACATGCGCGACCCAATCCCGCCGCTCCCCCACGCCGACGCCGACGCAGACCACGCGTCGCTCCAAGCCCTCGCTACGTCCTCCGCGGCCGTGGCCAACGTACAATACGATGGCTGGGGAGGTGAGTCGAGCGCGGCGAGCACTGAGCGAGCCCCCTCCCTCCACCACGACGACGCAGCCGGCACCACTAGTGCAGTGCCTGGCCCTCCTGACCCCGTGGGGAGAGCCGATCGGAGTGGTGACCGAGAAGATCATGCCGCGCGAGGCGTGGAAGAAGCAGGACGAGTGGATCCGACAACACAAGGAGTGGAGGAAGACCCTTGGCTAACGTACGACCCTTATCTACATGACGCCGGCGACATGCTGTCTGACCCCGCCGACCCCACCTGTGATTGAACAGCGAGTCGAGGGCGCCTCGCCTAAGGAGGAGGGCAGTGCGACGGGTAGGACTGACTTTGGCTTGCTATTACTGTACAATAACCTGTCATGTGATGCCTGGAGTCACATGATGCATCCCCCCACTTCCCGGTTGTCCCCCCTCCCGTGCCGAGCATCAGCTGAAGGCACAGGGGGACGCGTCCACCCTCCGGCTTCCCACCTTCCCATGACTCGCATGGGATTATGCTTACTCACTTTACCTATTTACACTGACTCGCGTGGGTGCTGGACGGCAGGAGGTGACGCGGCCGCAGCGCAGCAAATTGTATATAAGGACCCTGAAGCTTGGGAGTTACCCCCAAGCTTCAGCTTAGCTCTCTAACTACGTACGACGACTCCTACCAGAACAATTTCAGCTTGGTCTTGTATCCCTCTTGTCCGATCTCCTCTCTCACACGCGTGACTTAAAAGAAGTAGCATCGCCTTCTTTGTTGTACACAAAGCAGGCCTTGCTACCCCTTGCTCTCTCTCTCACACCCGTGACAAGGCCGTAGCTCTGCGTGAAGCAACATCACACAGAACCACAGCCTCGCCTCCCTTGTCCCAAGTCGCTCGTGTCTTGTGACCTTGTGACTTCAAGTCGTCTTGTGTTTGACGTCGACGCCCCGTGCGTGGCGTAGCAGTCATCCTCTTCCACGCCCTGAAATTTGAATTCTTCCCCACTGGTGATTGAGTCGAGCTGG
>QLOZ01001146.1:2209-26730 GCA_003314065.1 Lactarius sp. MG50
CTTGTAAAACATATCTTGAGACGGTCGCGCGTGGCCAAGTGCCGATTATTATTTACATGAACAGAGCTTGAGAGAGTGAAAAGACATAAGTTATATAGAATGGGGGATACGCGGGTTACTAGTCACTACTTTGGTGCTGTACCTCCGAGTCACGTGTTATGCCAACTCCATTTTCTAAGATCTTCGGCCCGGGCAGCACAAGATTTGTGACCGGTGTCCCGTCGCCATATTGACTCTAAATTCCACACCTTTCCGAGTTGGACCAGCCCATATTGCGTTGGTCATACCACTGCAGCAGTTGCTCGATCGACCATGGTATGACGCAATTCACCCTCCACCACAACTGGTTACCATCTTGATGGACGTCACCACGTGCTCACACCAGTTCACCATCTCACCCGGGCACTGCCAGTGGCACCTCTTGGGGCAGATTGAAGTTAGTGGTTTTATGCGTTACAGGTACGCTACGCGGACATCACGACGGTGGCTACGGTGGGGACAGGTCTCAATGTGATCCCCAGCGTGGCAGGCACTCCAAGTCAGCGTGTGTGCCCCCATAGATGTCAATGACTTTCGACCTAACACTGTCTACGGTACTAACGGTAGTTCATTTGACTACCATTCTCACCTTCTGGAAGGTGCGCACAGCGCAGGAGAGGCCTATCTCAACAAACTCTCTTTTCTATCGAATGAAAATGATCACTCTTTTTGGCAGTCATCGATGGTTTCAACTCCGAACAACGCCAAGCGTTGCTACGCCCCGTCACGGGCGTCGGAAGGCCTCCTCTTCTGTGCGTATCCTCGAATACTATGTTCTAGGACCTCAAAGGCCTGCCTTGTCGTAGCGGCTTTTGTGGCCTTGTCACCAGGTTTGCATCTGGTCCGTAGGAGGGGACGGAAATTGCTTGCTGACGGTGTGGACTTGCCCAATGTACCATCTCGTCCTAATCCCGATCCATTGAGTTAACTCCATACCCTCCTCGTCATGCTACAAGCAGTTGGGGCGGTGTAAAAGCGGAGAGGTCCTTCGCCAGAAACTTCTACGAGCAGTTTTCTCGGGCTCAGGNNNNTGATCTATTCTGAAACCGAGCTTGGGCGTGGACCTTTTGTACTTTTATGCGACTGTAACTGTCTCTTATGGGATGCTTGGTGCGCGCTATTCTTTTTGTCAATGTTGATGTCCCGCAGATGCGCGCACTGTATGCTATGCAGAGTAGAGCGTGGAATGATCTTAGAGACTATGTCTAGACCCAGTTGGTGGCGCTGTCCACTGTATCTTTTGTATAGTCTTCCAATTGAGTGGTCTCTTTTCTTGGTGAAAACTGTGGCTAAGTGGATGTACTTCGCTATCGCCCAACCCCATCTAGTCACACAACGACGCAAGCGGTGAGATACAATTAGTGTTGGCTTTACGGCATCACATACTCTCAGAATAAGAGTTGCAAACATATGCCGTTAACATACAAGTACACCACTTCATCTACCAAAACTCAGCTACGTCAATCAATTGGTCGGTGTTCGCCGTAGAGAAGAGCCCTACCTCCGAGTCCTCAAGGAATCCATGCAGTTCCGGGTCCGGGTCATGGACACTGGCAGGCCCGGTTCTACAGGTAAGAATGGGATATCCGGATAGGTGGGTCGGGTGCAGCGACAAACAGGAGGCAACAGCTCAACTTCGGTGGAAGCGACGAAAACATTGATAAGAAGAGAGCATGCGTGTGCTGATAGAGGATCTTGGCTTCCAGCAGTTGGACTCCATTAAAGATTGAAGGGTGTGGCGGAGCCTGTCGGCGGAGATGAACAAGCAGGACGCTATTTTGTGCGTGCCCTCGCGCGGCGGAAGTCTGTTGATGCCAGTTCAGCTGCGGAGTGTAGAAGACGACAGGATAGACATGGGGCAGCTTGTTGTTGTCCAGCTCGTACCCGGTCGTACGTCCTGGCGTAAACTCGACCTGGATGCAGTCCTGGTGCGGCAATGATGTCTCTGTCACGGGAGTGCGTGGAGTGCCATCGGGATACTGGTGATGACTTCTTTGTTTCTTCATCAAGTCCGTCCGCTCTTGCCATGGGAACGAGCGTTTGTGCGGGAACTTCAGCTGGGGCAACGACTCGGACAGAAGGGCGCTCAGCCATGTCGTAATGAGAGGTGCGCGAGCCAGGCGATCACTCAAAAAGCCATAGTCCCTTCATTACTGCCTTAACATGAGAAACAGCTTGCTGGAGATGGCATCCAGGGTGTGATCCTAGGCTCCCAAGATGATATTTGCAGTTGCTCCACCGTGAGTTCCCTGGGCATGTTTGTGAGGTCATCTCTCAGTCAGCAAGTGACCTATGTACGCGATTTGCATGTGGTGACGATCTCTCTCCGATCTCTCTGTCTGGCGTTAAGACCTTTCGAAGCGTTGCCATTTTGGGGCATACATGGAATTTAAATCGGCGTTTGAACGAGTTGACCCCAAATACCGTTCCTTTGATCGACCGGCTGTGAATCTGACATCTCACACCTAGGGCTCCTAAACCGTGCGTTAATTACGTGTATACGGGCGTGCGTAGACGGGAACGGCCCAGTACGTAATACTGTTCGGGGATCTCGGCTTACTGTACGGTTACGTCTACGGGTTTCCCTGTATCTTCCCGTGTTTTTACTGGTTAAACGGGTGTTCATACTGTTGCGCTTTGGCTGTTGCACTATGGGTTGTTCCCTCAATCACCGTTGCACCCGCCGTTTTCTAAATGCATCTTTCCTTTGCCACCTATTGGCCTCAAATACTTGTTCTATGTGAATGCAAGGTCCCTATTGTGGTAAGGATCACGGCCTGCCACTGACCCCAAGGAATGCACCGTCATGATCACTGCAATGGAAAAGTCGAAACTCATGTGTGTACGTTCTTATTTCTCAACTATGATGCTGCTGCCAATCTCACCATCTCTTCCCCTCTAGAAGTGCATAGGACCTCTTCCATCCATCACATAGTTGGTGTCAATGTCGTCCCTTTCGCCTCACTCTCCATGGCCTGGACAACCCGGATTGTTTAGCCCAGCAATGGCTCCAGGACTGGTTACACCCCTTTCACATCGAACCCATACCTTGTGCCTGCGTTCACCTGCGTGCTACAGCCCACGTTTGCTGGCCTGCCGTCACCTGCATTTGCCAGCCCGTTGCCACCTGCGCTCACCAGCCTGCCTCCACCTGCGCTCACCAGCCCACTGCCACCTGTGCTCACCAGCCTGCCCCCACCTACACTCGCCAGCCTGCCGCCACCCACATTCGCCAGCCCACCTCCACCTGCACTCACCAGCCTGCCACCACCTGTGCCCGCCAGCCTGCCGCCACTTGCACTCGCCAGCCTGCCACCACCCATGTTCACCAGCCCGCTGCCGGCCCCGCGTGCCAGCCTGCCGCCACCCATGTTCACCACCCCGCTGCCACCCACGTTCGCCGGCCCACTGCCTCCCATGTACCACATCACCCAGTAATCCTGTAAGGGGTGCCTTGCTGCTGCGCTCGGAATGAGCCACTTTGAAGCACCCATGACACCGATTTGTGTTGTCCTATCATTCCATGCTCTGTCCCTTCACCGTTAACATGTCCCAAAAATCCCCCTCATCTAGGAGCCGTGTGACGGATCTCATCAAAGACTAGTACAGTATGCCCCTTCCTTCCTAGTCAATTACTTTTCTAACAATACATGAACGTTGCCGCCTCTAATGCTACCTATACATGTGGTCACCCTCACCAGATATGACTTAGATCGCTCTTAGCTGACTCGGCTGACATCGTTTGACACCACGGAAACTTTTGGACAGCCCCTCTTCCATTCCATGCCAATTCATAACGGTGCGCCCAATGTCTCTATGCTCTTTTACATTGCCGTCTCGTTGACAGTCCATCTTGTCCTTAGACCCTAGACCTTACTCCCCCTCATATATTCCTCGGCTGACGGCTGTAGCATCAGCCGAATCATGGCCAGGTAATGACGTGCTCATGTATATAAGCCACAGTAGAAGCCCTGTTGTAAAAAAAAAAGGGAGGTTTATTGAACTTCTCTTGTGTCGTCAAAAGCCTCAGCGTGATTCCTCTTCCCCTTGGCTTCCCCTCCTCAAAATCTCAGTGCCTGCTCATTTATCAGTTGCTTCGGGCATGTCCTTATGTTCAGGCAACACTTTCCCTCAGGCTGGCTCTCCTTATTCCTGTCTGGAGCGTCCATCTGTGCCAACCATCAAGACGTATTTGCCATGCCTTGATGATGACGAGGACGATGAGTATACGGATTCAAATTCTGGTAATGAAATGGACAGTGATCTCAATGCTGAGATATCCCATGACGAAGTGAGTGCCCATTATACCTCACATGAACACTACTCATTCCCTGATTGCTTTCAGATGACATTCCACATGCGCCGTACTACAGGATCACTGGCAAAGGCCCAACGGAAGTCTGCTCAGGATGCCAAGGATGTTATCGACGAACAATTACCTGCGAAGAGGCGACGAAGGGCATCCAAGTCCAAATCGAAAAAGAAGACAAAAATGGACATGGTTCCCTCTACAAGTACTGGTGACAACGACACACATCCTCAGCCTTCATCAATGTCAAATCAGCCATCGGACACCCAACAGAGACGCTCACATAAACCCAAGGTTAGCACTACATAAGTGTCTTTGTTCATCTATTGATTGCCTACTTTCGCAGTCTCCGATCTATCTATTTTATATAGATGTGACTGACGAACAATGTGCTGCTCATCCTAACTGGAAACTTGGCGACAAACTCTACCGTAGCATCCATGGAACCAGTAAGAAAGTTCAGCGTATAACAAAGAGCATGAACTACTCGGTTACTGGTCTTAAAACCAGTCTCAGGACTCAGGACGCTCGAATGTACCGATTGTATGAGATTCTCGAACACAAGCACAAAACTGGCCTGGTTCCATTGGCACAGGAAATACTTGTTGCTACAGGGCAAAAGTCGGCAGGTATTCTTGGATATGATTTGGATAGTGAAAATGCCGTGGTGCAACAGACACATGAAGCGGCTCACAAGGTATGTATGCGTCCCTTTACCCAGATTTCTTTCTAACACCTTTGCAGGAACCCTTTGATCAAGCAACATTTGAGCGTCATATCGCGGAATGGGTTGCAGCATGTGACCAGCCATTTACTGAAGTCGAAAGGGATGAATTTCGTCGCATGTTGCAATATATTAGCCGTCAGGGCTCTTCACTGCATATACCATGTGCTGAGACTATTAGGAAGCGTGTTGTGGAACTTGGGGAGGCCACGATAGGTGATTTGCGAGCACTGATCACGGTGCGACAGCTTCCCATCTTCATATTGTGTATTGACTCTGACGGCTTCTTCGCCAGGATATTCCTGGAAAGGTTTCACTGTCGTTGGATAGCTGGACATCAAGCAATCAATACGCATTCATGGCGGTTGTCATGCACTGGGCTAATGAGGAGTGGGACGTTGGTATGCCATTATCTGAAATTTGTGGCTGCGCAAGCTCATCTATATTGCACGTGCTAGAGGAAGTTCTAATTGATTTTCGGGAGATTATTGGAGAGCACTCCGGGCAGAACCTGGCAGAAAGTCTATGGCAAACCATTAAGTTGTATGGCTTGCAGGGCAAGGCAAGTTCTGTGTAATATGTGGCGTTGATGATGTGACTTATTTGCCACCGAAGATTCATGCCATTATTGCAGACAATGCATCTAATAATGACATGATGCTTGTGGCTCTGCAGTCCCATTTTGAAGCCGAAGGTGTCCGGTTTATTGCAAAAGAGTCAAGGCTACGGTGTTGCCCCCATACTATCCATCTATCAGCATATGAGGTATGTATTATACAGGACTTTGATGAATCTATAATAACCAATTTATGTAGTTGCTTGAGGCCATTGGCGCAACAACAGGACCATCCCTGGGTAAGGGCCTGGGGATGGCAGCATCTCAGCCTGAGGTGGGAAATTGGCAGGATAATGTCACCAAGGACCTTTCTGCCAATGCCGACAATTGCCAGTCACAGACAGTTGATGCCCCAGTGTCTGCTGATGCATCAGAGGATATTCTTCCTGCTCTTGATAAGGTTCGTATTGTTTTGCAGTGCTTGTGGCCATAATTAATTTATTTAGCTTCGTAAGATTGTGCGCATGGTCAGATCAAGTCCACAGAAGAGAAGGCAATGGCTTACTGAAGTCAACATGTCTTTGCGAGGGCTGGGTCAAGCCACCAATACCCCTGAGGAAGCATTGATGCTCATTTTAGATGTTGTCACCCGGTGGTCATCAACACATCAAATGCTGCGTAAGTCTTTGGCTCTTGGTTATTTCTGAAGTAGCTAATAGAATCATAGGTCGTGCGTTGTTATATCAAACTCAAATCATGGAGTTTCTTGCTAAACGAGTGGATTTGCGTCCACTGGAGCTTACTGATGCCGAATGGAATGCTATCAAGATTATTTCCAATTGGCTGGGTGCTTATCGCCAAGCAACGGACCTGATGTCGGCAACAAAGCAGGTTACCCTCTCTGCCGTTCACTGTGTCTTTCATGGTCTTCAGGAGCACCTCAAGAGGAGTCTTCGCAAACTTCCACAGAGTGCGCCTTTGCGACTCAAAACAGGGTTAATCAAGGCCCAAATTAAGCTTGCTGACTACCATACTTACTTCGATGAATCACCATTTTACCTTTGGGCCTGTCGTAAGTGGTCTTTTTGTTTCATTTTTTCGACAAGTGCCTGTCAGCTGAGGACCATTGATGCTATTAGTTCTTGATCCTCGCATTGGTTACCATGGCTTATTAGCAGAGGCCGCAATGGACGAAAATGACGCCAGCCATGCAGCGTATGTGGAACAAATTGAATCAGCAAAGACTTCCTTGAAAGTGTATTACCTCGATCACTATCTTCCGCAGCCCACCAGTGACTCAGCTGCTGTCGCAGCCCCTCCAATGACAAGTCCTGCCATCATTGACTTCTTCCATGCTTATACCACCTCTGAGGACACATCACCAACAATTGAGATTGACGAATTTGTGAAGCTGCAGCCACTTGGGTTTGGCATGCATGCCCCACCCCCCCTGCGCTGGTGGAAGGATCATAGAGACACATACCCAAACCTCTCTCACCTTGCTCGTGATATATTAGCCATACCTGGTGCGTATATGTCATTTTGACTGCTGAATAGCACCCTCACAAGTGTTCCTTCAGGATCTTCAGTTGCCGTTGAGCGCATTTTTTCAAGTGGCAGAGACACCATTTCCCTTCGTCGTGCGTCACTGAAATCAGAAACCATCCGCCGGCTTATGCTTCTCAAACACCGTCTATTGTTGGCACGGAGGGTTCGCCAGCGGGAGGTGCACTCTGACATGACCTTGCTTTCCTAGATGTTATCACTCTATTACCTGTATATACTTGTAAAATACGCAATACAGCTCTACACGTCCCGTAGCGTATACAGGTCTAACCCGTAGTACCCCGTAGTGAAGACGCCCCGCATGCCTAAACCGGACGTAAACATACGGGCGTTGCCGTATACGCACGATTAGGAGCCCTACTCACACCCAACTTGGGCGTCTCTGACTGACACTGCGCGTCTAAATTCTATACCAAGCCAAGTATAATCACCGGATCACCTGGGAGTGCATCATGGCGACTATCTGTCCTTGTATTTGTTTGGCCCAACCGATACCAACCGATCCCCCCCACAGCCACGACGATTGAGCTCGCTCCAAGCTGCTATCCCCATGTCCTCACACAATCAACCAATAAATCTTGCCAACTCAACCTTCATCTCAATATTCGACGCTGCCTCAAACGAGTACAAAAAGCTCACCGACCAAGATCTCCGCACACATCCATTCGCTAACCAGCTTCACAAATGTGACTCCCCTGACACTGTTTTGGACATATTTCGGAGGCAAGCAGAAGTTTTCGATGAATTCTGCAAGGACGACCACAGATTGATGAGATGGTTGGATCCAACCGTACGTATCCTATTTACATTCTCAGCGACCATTGGCGAAGGCATCGCACTCGTGAGCATTTAAACATCCATTTATTCCGCATTACAGTGTTCCAACTTGTTTGTTTCAGCCATTCCCGCCTGTGAAGACAATATTTACTGGTATCGCCGTTCTCCTCGGGGTACGTCCCCTTGAGTTCCTCGACGTACGTCCGAGTGACGTTTAATTCAGGTGGCGAAGGACGTTGTCGCAAGCCACAGCAAACTCGTGAACCTCTTCGAGCGTGTACAATTTTTCCTTGAACGTCTCAATATCTACACGGGGATTCCACTCACTCCCAAAATGACGGAACTACTCGGCAAGATTATGGCACAGCTACTCTCAATTCTCGCGCTTTCTACGAAGGAGATGACCCATGGGCGAATCAGTGAGTCCGATTGACTCAATACGTCTATCTTGGTTAACCATCGCACAGAGAAGTTCTTGAACAGGCTGGTGGGAAGGACGGAGGTTGAGGATGCGCTTCAACGGTTGGACATGCTTACGAAAGAAGAGGCCGGAATGACGATGACGAGAAACCTGGCGGTCACTCACGTTGTCGATAGCAATGTGAAGGTCGTTGAACAAGTCACACGCGGGATCGACGATAATGTGAGAGCAATCAAAGACGGTGTGTAAAGCTCTCTTAACTTGTTCATGTGTGTGTTGACTGTCAACTAATTATCCGGTTGTGTTCCAAAACAGGAATGGACAGGCAAAATCGTTTGTTACTCTCCACTCCGCCATCGTCGACAGTCGAAGCTGAAATGCGTTCACAGGGAATCTCTCGCGAGAGAAGCTCCATGCATGGCTTGCTCCGCCAGATCCTTCTATAAATCATAACATCGCGTGTGATCTTCAACATGATGGAACTTCAATGTGGTTCATCCAAGACAGCAGATTTCAAGAATGGAAGACGAACGGTTCCCTGCTTTGGATCCGTGGAAATCGTACGCTCCTCCCGCCTTCTTTGCCTCCGTGACCACTGATTAGTACCCATTTCTACAGCAGGCTCGGGAAAGAGCATTCTTTGGTACGCACATTCATACTTACGCTAGTCATAGCATGCTTATATTGTCGATAAGCTCTTCGATCATCGAGAACATCAAGCTCGTGCAAAATACTAGATCAGCGTTACTGGCATACTACTTCTTTGACTTCAAAGATGCTGCAAAGCGCGACCTCCGCGGCCTACTCACTTCTCTCCTCACCCAACTATGTGATGAGTCTGACCATTGCTGGGATGTTCTTTCTCAATTATACACCACGTGTCGTGACGGCTCGACACAGCCCAGTGAGGTCGCGCTAGCACGGTGTCTACGAGAAATGCTCGACCTTCCAGGACAAGTCCCAACTTATATTATTGTGGATGCAGTAGATGAATGTCCCAATACCATTGGAACACCGTCTCCCCGCGAAAAGGTCCTAGACTTCATAGAGGATCTTGTCGGCTCGAATCATTCCAACCTCTATATCTGTATCACGAGTCGTCCCGAGCAAGATATACAATCTATTCTTAACCCTCTAGCATCCGGAACTCGTAGATTGACCCTCCATGAGGAAGGCGGCCAAAGCGAGGATATCACCACTTATGTTCGCTATTTCGTTTATAACAACAGAGCAATGCGGAGATGGAGAACAGAGGACAAGGAACTTGTTATCGATGTGCTCTCTGAACGAGCAGACGGGATGTGAGACACTTCCGTCAGAATCACCCATGATTGTTGCTCATGTCATTGGACAGGTTTCGATGGGTGTTTTGTCAACTGGACACACTTCGTCGTTGTATGCCGTCAAGTATTCGCAAGTCGTTGGACGAACTACCCATCACTCTTGATGACACATACGCGCGGACAGTGGAATGCATTCCCGGAGAGAAATGGAGGCACGCACATCGTCTTTTCCAGTGCTTGATTGCAGCTATTCGCCCTCTTCGCGTTGAAGAACTTGCCGAGGTATTTGCGATCGAGTTTGACTCGAATGCAGGCCCGAACTTTGTGGAGGACTGGCGACCAGAGGATGCAGAAGATGCAGTTCTCTCGGCATGTTCGAGTTTAATCGAGGTCGTCGATGTCAAGGATTCGAAGGTAGTTCAGTTCTCACACTTTTCGGTGAGGGAATTCTTGACGTCTGCACGGCTCGCCTCATCGAATGTCGGAACCATATCCCGCTACCACGTTCCCCTTGAACCCGCCCACACTATTCTCGCGCGGGCTTGCCTCACGGTCCTGCTGCAGTTTGATAACAAAACGAACAAAAAGCGTCTCGGGACGTTTCCTCTTGCGTTTTATGCTGCTGAGCACTGGGTTGATCACGTCAAGTTCGAGAATGCAGCCTCACAAATTCAGGATGCCATGACATGTCTATTCGACCCGGAGAAGTCACATCTTGCTGCATGGACTTGGATACACGATGTGGACGACCCGAGTCAACGATCCTTGGATGAACTCGAAGAATACCCATCGCCACCTCATGCAACGCCGTTGTATTATGCAGCGTTCTGTGGTTTTAGTTGGCTGGTAAACCACCTTATCACCGTGCACGCAGAAGATGTAAACGCCGAGTGTGGTCACAGATGCTCGGTGTTGTATGCGGCAGTCCTATGGGGACACATTGACACTATACGTGCATTACTTGATCACAAGGCCGACGTGAATACGGGATACAATCACGGGCAAAGTCTATTGCACGTAGCATCTGAAGGAGGACATGTCGAGGCTATGCAGCTCTTGCTGGACCATGGAGAAGACGTGGACGTGCAGAACGACAGGTTGAGTACTCCATTGTGTCTAGCGTCGGGGCGTGGCCACGCGGAAGCTGTACAGCTGCTCCTCCAGCACGACGCCAATGCTAACGCCAGAAGTACTTCGGGCAGGACACCATTGCACGGGGCATCAGCCAACGGACATACCAAGGTCGCGCAGTTCCTCCTAGATTACGGAGCTGAGGTGAACGTACGAGACAATTATAACAACACCCCGTTGATTTTCTCGACATTCAATGGAATGTCCGAGGTCGTTCGACTACTAGTCGGGCACGGAGCAGACGTACACATGAAGGATGGGAACGGTTGGACTGCACTCTATTGGGCTACAAAGCAAGGACATCCAGAAATCGCGCAACTGTTGTTGGAGCATGGTGCCAAAGTGGAATAGCAGGATATTACAGTTGAAGCTCTTATAACCCATAGCTCCGATAACCCATACTCCCTTATACCCCATACATTTTTCCAGTTACCAACTTGGTTTGTGGGGAATTCAGGTCAATAACCCATACATTCCCGATACTCCATAACCCATACTATCCATGACCCAAAACCCATACTTTTACTAGTACATTTTAGGACAAAGTGTAACCTGAACTGACCATTGTACATCAAACCACTAAATAAACTTTTTTTTTTCCACAAATTTTGTGTAAATCATGGTCCTGAAGCCACTTGAGGTCCTTAAAAAAAGGGCTGAAAGTCCTCGAAAACCAAGTCCAGACAAAGAAGAACACACTTCAGGCCCAGCTGGTGGAGTCTATCCATCATCAACAGGCATGTTGAATGTCATGGGGATCCACTTTCATGCAAGGTCGATGCAATTTTGGCCTCATTCAGATGCCAGATGCATTTGGAGAGGTCCCAATCATTGGTCCCTACCCATGTTACTGATTACTTTAATTACATATAATTGGTACAGTCTCCAGAACATGTTGAATACTTCAAACACATAGTACAATTTTTTGGCCTATTTTTAGTAACATCCTAAAAACCCATACTCCCCCATAACCCATACCCCAAAGCCGTTACCGAGGGGTATGGGTTAAGAGAGCTTCGACTGTATTGCAATGAGTATAGCAATACAGGACGCATGTCAAAATATGTGTATCATTAGGTGGTCTCTGTTCGGTATTTCGTTCCTCACCGATAAGAACACTCCACTTATAAGGCATATCTTGAGACGGTCGCGTGTGGCCAGGTGCCGATTATTTCTTGAACAGAACTCTCGAGAGTGAAAAAGACATCAGTTATATTGAATGGGATACGCGGGTAACTACTAGTGTCTGTACTACCCCCGAGTCACGTGGTATGCCAACTCGTCCAAATGTGCACTGGAGAGTCGGCCCGGGAGACTGGCCAGATCTTCGGCAGCTCGAAGATTTTTGTCCGGTGTCACCGTATTGACTCTAAATTCCACACTTTTCCGAGTTGGACCAGCCCATATTGCGTTGGTCACATCACCACTGAAGCTGCTCGATCGACCATGGTATGGCGCAACTCACTCTCCACCACAACTGGTTATCATCTTTATGGACGTCACCACGTGCTCACGCTAGTTCAGCATCTCGCCCGGGCACTGCCAGTGACACTCCTTGGAGCAGAGTGAAGTTAGTGGTTTTATGCACTACAGGTACGCTACGCGGACATCACGACGGTGGCTACGGTGGGGACAGGTCTCAGTATGGTCCCCAGCGTGGCAGCCACTCCGAGTCCAAGTCAGCGTGCGTGCCCCCATCCATTTTCGACCTAACACTGTCTACGGTACTAACGGTAGTTCATTTGACTACCATTCTCACCTTCGAGGCCTATTTCAACAATTTCTCTTTTCTATCGAATGAAAATGATCACTCTTTTTGGTAGTCATCGATGGTTTCAACTCCGAACAACGCCAAGCGTTGCTACATCTCGTCACGGACGTCGGAAGGCCTCCTCTTCTATACGCATCCTCGAATACTATGTTCTAGGACCTCAAACGCCTGCCTTGTCGTAGCGGCTTTTGTGGCCTTGTCACCAGGTTTGCATCTGGTCCGTAGGAGGGGACGGAAATTGCTTGCTGACGGCGTGGACTTGCCCAATGTACCGTCTCGTCCTAATCCCGATCCATTGTGTTAACTCCATATCTTCCTCGTTATACTACACGCAGTTGGGGCGGTGTAAAAGCGGAGAGGTCCTTCGCCAGAAACTTCTACGAGCAGTTTTCTCGGGCTCAGGNNNTGATCTATTCTGAAACCGAGCTTGGGCGTGGACCTTTTGTACTTTTATGCGACTGTAACTGTCTCTTATGGGATGCTTGGTGCGCGCTATTCTTTTTGTCACTGTTGATGTCCCGCAGATGCGCGCACTGTATGCTATGCAGAGTAGAGCGTGGAATGATCTTAGACACTATGTCTAGACCCAGTTAGTGGCGCTGTCCACTGTATCTTTTGTATAGTCTTCCAATCGAGTGGTCGCTTTTCTTGATGAAAACTGTGGCTAAGTGGACGTACTTCACTATCGCCCAACCCCCCATCTAGTCACACAACGACGCAAGCGGTGAGATACAATTAGCGTGTGCTAATAGAGGATCTTGGCTTCCAGCAGTTGAACTCCATTAAAGATTGAAGGGTGTGGCGCTGATGTGGAAAACGACTCCGACACGCCCAACAAGCAAACCTAGGAATGGAATGGAACTCGAATGGGATACCGTGACCATATTGGGGCAGTCGTGGCAACTGAATCGGCGTTTGAATGAGTTGGCTGTCACGATCATGATGGAAATTCGAAAACGATCGACTGGCTGTGAACCTGGCCTACTGTATGAATATGCGGCGTCTCTGGCTGACATGCTGTGCGTCTGTATTCTATATCAAGTATACTATCCCGGCATCACCTGAGAGTGCCCCAGGGCGAATACTAGTATCTGTCTGTATTTGGCCCAACCCATACCCTCAACTCATCCTACCCACGCCTTGGTTCCTCGTTTCGGTTGAGCTTGCTCCCAGCTGCTATCCCCATGTCCTCAGACAGCCAACCAACAAATCTTGTCATCTCAAACTTCACTTCAATATTTAACGTCGCCTCAAACGAGTACAGAAAACTGACCAAGCAGGATCTACAAACACATCCATTCACTAACCAGCTCGACAACTGTGACTCCCCTAATGCCGTCTTGGACCTATTTCGGAGGCAAGCGGAAGCTTTCGATGAATTCTGTAAGGGCGACGACCGATTGATGAGATGGTTGGATCCAACCGTACATATCCTATATACATTCTCAGCAACCCTTGGCGAAGGCATCACACTCGTGAGCATTATTTATACATCCATTCGCTCCGTATCTCAGTGTTCCAACATGTTTTTTGTTAGCCGTTCCCGCCTGCAAAGACAATTTTTACTGGTATCGCCGTTCTCCTCGGGGTGCGTTCCTTCCCACATTCCTTGACGTACGTCCGACTGACGTTCAACTCAGGTGGCGAAGGACGTTGTCGCGAGCCACGGCAAGCTCGTGAACCTCTTCGAGCGTATCCAATTTTTCCTTGAACGTCTCAACATTTACACGGGGATTCCACTCACGACAAAAATGATGGAACTACTCGGCAAGATTATGGCACAGCTACTCTCAATTCTCGCGCTTTCTACGAAGGAGATGACCCAGAGGCAAATCAGTGAGTCCGATTGACTTGGTCAGTCTCTCTCGGCTGACCATGGCGCAGAGAAGTTTTTGAATAGACTGGTGGGAAAGACAGAGGTTGAGGATGCCCTCCAACGGCTGGACATGCTCACGAAAGAAGAGTCTGGAATGACGGTGGTCAGAAACTTGGCGGTCACTCACGTTGTCGATAGCAACGTGAAGGTCGTTGAGCAAGTCACGCGCGGGATCGACGATAATGTGAGAGGAATTAAGGACGGTGTGTAACGCTCCCTTGACTTGTCCATATAAATGTCAACTAATTACCCGGTTGTGTTCCAAAACAGGAATTGACAGGCAAAATCGTTTGTTACTCCTCACTCTGCCATCGTCGACCATCGAAGCTGAAATGCGCTCACAGGGAACCATTCACGAGAGAAACTTCGCACATGGCTTGCTCCTCCTGATCCTTCCATAAATCATAATATCGCATATGATCTTCAACACGGTGGAACGGCGACGTGGTTTATCCAAGGAAACACATTCGAGGAATGGAAGGCGAATGGTTCCCTGTTGTGGATCCGCGGCAATCGTACGCGTCTCTGCCTTCTGTGCCGTTATGGTCATTGAATCGTCCTCGGCTTGTCAGCGGGATCGGGAAAGAGCGTTCTTTGGTACGTGGTTACCCACCTCCGGTCATAGGAAACTTATGTTGTCAATAAGTTCCGCCATCATCGAAGATATCAAGCTCATGCAGAAGGCCAGACCAGCGTTAATGGTGTACTATTACTTTGACTTCAAAGATGTCGCAAAGCACGACCTCCATGGCCTTCTCTGTTCTCTCCTCACTCAGTTCTGTAAAGACTCTGACCGCTGCTGGGATGTTCTTTCTCAATTATACGCAACTCACGGCGATGGCACAGAACAGCCCAGTGATACCGCGCTAGCACATTGTCTACGAAACATGCTCAAACCCGTTCGACAAGACCCGATTTACATTATTGTGGACGCGTTGGATGAGTGCCCGAATACCACGGGAACCCCATCTTCTCGCGAAAAGGTCCTGAACTTTTTGGACGATCTCGTCGCGTCGAAACATCCCAATCTCTATATTTGTGTCACGAGTCGTCCCGAGCAAGACATACAATCTGTTCTCAACCCTCTGGCATACGGCTCCCGCCGTGTATCCCTTCATGAGGAGGGCGGCCAAAGAGAGGATATCCTCAACTACATCCAGTCTTTTGTTCGCAACGATGCAGATATGCGGAGATGGAGAGCAGAGGACCAGGGACTCGTTATTGTCACGCTCTCAGAACGAGCTCAGGGGATGTGAGGCACTTCTATGATAGGACCTCGCGGTTGATACTCATGTCACTGCGCAGGTTTCGATGGGTGTTTTGCCAACTCGACACCCTCCGTCGGTGTATGCCATCAAGTATTCGCAAGGCCCTGAACGAACTGCCGATCACTCTGGATGAAACGTATGCTCGGACGTTGCAATGCATTCCTCAAGAGAAAAGGCAGCACGCGCATCGGCTGTTACAGTGCTTGGTTGCGGCTTTTCGCCCTCTTCGCGTTGAAGAACTTGCCGAGATATTCGCGATCCAGTTCGACATGAAGGAGACCCCTGACCTGGTGGAGGACTGGCGCCCATTAGATCCTGAAAAGGATGTGCTGTCCACGTGTTCGAGTTTAATTGCCATCGTCGATGTCGAGGGCTCGAAGATCGTTCAGTTCTCACACTTTTCGGTGAAGGAGTTCTTGACGTCTGATCGCCTCGCCACCTCTGACGTCAGAGACATCTCCCTTTACCATATTTCTCTCGAGCCTGCCCACACTATTCTCGCGCGCGCTTGCCTCACCATCCTGCTGCAGTTTGATAACAAAACGAACAAAAAGCGCCTTGGGACGTTTCCTCTTGCGTTTTATGCTACTGAGCACTGGGTTGACCATGCCAAATTCGAGAATACGGCGTCAAAAATTCAAGATGCCATGAAGTGTCTATTCGACCCAAAGAAGTCACATCTTGCCGCATGGACTTGGATATACGATGTAGACATGCTGATCGAACGATCCGTGGATGAACTCGAAGAATACCCATCGCCACCTCAGGCAACACCGTTGTATTATGCAGCATTCTGTGGTTTTAGCAGGCTGGTAAACCACCTTATCACCGTGCACGCAGAAGATGTAAACGCCGAGTGTGGTCACGGATGCTCAGTGTTATATGCGGCAGTCCGAGGGGGACACACCGACGCCATACGTGTATTACTTGATCATAAGGCCAGCGTGAATACGGGATACAATTACAGGCAAAGTCTATTGCACGTAGCATATGAAACAGGACATGTCGAGGCTATGCGACTCTTGCTGGACAATGGAGTAGACGTGGACGTGCGGGACGACTCCTGCGAGACCGTATTGGAGCTAGCATCGGGGCGTGGCCAAGTGGAAGCTGTACAACTGCTCCTCCAGCGCAACGCCAATGCCAATGCCAGAAGTACTTTCGGCGGGACACCATTGCACGGGACATCAGCCAACGGACATACCAAGGTCGCGCAGCTCCTCCTAGAGCATGGAGCTGAAGTGAACGTACGAGACAATTACAACAGCACTCCGTTGATTCTCTCGTCATTCAATGGAATGTCCGAGGTCGTTCGACTACTAATTGGGCACGGAGCGGACGTACACATGAAGGATGGGGACGGTTTGACTGCACTCTATTGGGCTACAGAGCGAGGACACCCAGAAATTGAGCAACT
Source organism: Lactarius sp. MG50 (assembly GCA_003314065.1). Lineage (NCBI taxonomy): Eukaryota > Fungi > Basidiomycota > Agaricomycetes > Russulales > Russulaceae > Lactarius > Lactarius sp. MG50. Next base: position 19,348 of record QLOZ01001146.1, read on the forward strand.
GCTGTTGGAGCGTGGTGCCAAAGGGGAATAGAAGTATATTATTGCAACGAGTATAGTACTACATGACGCGTGTCAAAAAATGTGTATCTTAAGGTGGTCTCTGTTCAGTATTTCGTTCCTCACCGAGAAAAACGCTTCACTTTTAAAGCATATCTTGAGACGGTCGCGCATGCCATTTTCATGAACAGAGCTCTCGAGAATGAAAATACATACGAGGAAAGCGGCAAGTGGAATGCCATCACCACGGGGACATCAGGAGCTGATGCTGAAGCGGGAACGCAGGGTGGAAACAACGCGACTACCACCCCCACTGGTAGTTCACAAGCATACCCGGACGAGACTTCTTGACCATGCTCTAGTCCGTGAGACAGTTTTGGCCACCAGAGGAACATTACGATTTCTATCCGTTCTACACCCCAGCCTAACTCATCCAATGTCAGCCTTCGCAAACTGTTGGGTCGTCTCTGGATTCACAATAGCCAATCCAAATCGTCAATATATGTTATTCGCCAGAAAGCGCAGACCTTCGCGCCTGGTTGGATTTAGTGGGATCAGGAGCTGCGCATGTGCCGGTGAGTGAGGAATGTCCTCGAAGATGGTTTGAGGCGCACAGCAACTGGTACGCATGTACTTACTGTAAGTGTGAGAGCACGTTGTTTCTTCATGAAAGAGGAAAACTAACTGTGAGGTTATGTACAGTATACGAGATGACGATTCCTCTAACTTGTCTGTTCTAGCTAGTTTTCAGCGAAGGTATAATCCTCCCAAGTAAAGGTATGCCCATGAACACAGGAAGACATCTGACGGAGGCAGACCATGTAGTCACAGTAGTACTAAAGTTCCGAACGAAGGGGGAACAGAATTACCATATTTGGGTAGCTTCTTAAATCGACGTTTGCGGTTCCCGGGCCGTTTTGATTCCGAAAACGATTTGCTGTGAATCTGGCCCATCGATATTTATAATAAAAACGCGTGTCACGATACTGTATCGACTCATGTCTAAGCCCAACTTGTGGCGTCTGGTGCTTCTGGCTGACACGCTACGCCTCTCTATTCTATATCAAGCATAAATAATCGTATGATCATCTCAGAGCGCCCTAGGGCGATTATTTCTCCGTAAGGCTGTTGTATATGTCCAAATCTTACCCTCGACCCATCCCACCTACGGCTTAGTTCCTCACGACGATTGAGCTCGTTCCCAATTGCTCTCCCAGATCTTGGGACTGGACGACATTGCACAATGGATCAGACGTGGGACATACCAAGATCGTGCAACCCCTCCTGCGGTATGGAGCTGACGCGAAAATACAATCCGAGACGCACGACACTCCACTGTTTGTGGCGTCAAGGATGGGAAGGTTCGAGGTCGTTCAGCTGTTACAGGGGTATGGACCCGATATGCGTATGCGGGGATGAAACCGTCAGACCCCAGCCCAGACAGCCACAGAAAATCGACATCCTGAAATCGCGCGACTACTTTTGGAGCACAGTGCCGAAGGAAAATAGAAGGAATCTGGCGAGTATAAATTTCTTCCCGCATCTTTTAGTTTGCCCTGTTACTCCCGCGTGATATCTCAAAAGTGGCAGATAATCCGTAGTCAGCATGGGGGACCCCCATACGACCTCGCTTGTAATGGATGACATGTGCGTGATGGAAGCAGAATTGGAGTATCTCCACGCCGGAGCAGCGCTGGTGGTACGTTCAAGGATGTTGACGCATTGTAGCCTTGCCACCTGGGTTGGAACTTGAAGCACATATCTCAACGCAGATGAACTCACCAAGATGAGGAAATGCACCTTTCGAGCAAAGAAAAACTGCTCTACCAAGTCACCATGCGCCGAAACAAAAAGTAACTGCTAGAACAAAGCCCCTTCTATCCTGCCATCCTCACAACGTTTAGCACGGGATTCTCGTAGAATCGCCGTTCTCCAGCGTAACCTATGCGGACCCACCTCTCCGAGTCAGATCCACCGGTGTCACATTTCATTCCATCATCGTAGAATGCTACTTACTTTTCCAGTCCTTCCGGAGAATTTCTCTGACCGCAGCGTGGAGTCCAACTCATCCTCCGCTAGCAACTGGCTGCTTTCAGGCTTTGATTTGTCTGTGAATAACTCATCGGGCCCCTCACGGTAGCGAACTTCGCCACAAACTGGTACGAGTGGACCATCTCACGGCCACCACCTGGAGATCCTGTTCAAAGGTCTCGGCATGGTGGTTTCGGCGAACGTGTAGTGGGCGGAGGAGTTCGGGGCCATTGTGCGTGACCATGATGGCCCACTGTCGGCAAGTAAAATATGGGTGTGCTGTGTGCGCATTTGCAGGGTCGGAACATACTCTGCAGCGCGGCGCGTGTGCTGTTCAGGATCAATCGTCTGTCTGGACAATCCAGTCTCCAGGAGAGCTCCATATCGCTAACAATATCCCAGTTATGAGATTACGTATCTGAGAGAGCAAGTGCCGTATAACTGATTACTGCTCCATTGATTTGACAGCTTCTCCCCTTCGGGGGTCCTCGGCCACCTCCCTTCTAATTTCATATCCAGAAATTGGCATGCGGGACTCGGGGATATATTACTTGTAAGAGTCACAAAATCTGTAATATCGGGAACGAAATCAAGTAACCAGATTGATGACGACAACGATCCATGTGCGCCCATAGGACGGGAACATGGAAAAGGCTAGTAGCTGATTTTGGATTTCGAGCTTTTCTCGAGGTATACATGTTTTATATTTGGGCTGGCAATCTCGGCGTCAGAAAGCGGCCCACATCACGATCAACGAAGCAGAGGCGTCCAGACTCCAAAGCCCGATCAGGCCAACACAAGTCCCCTAATCTTATTCCTATGCGTCCAGGCTGCAGGCACGAAATAACCTTGTTAGTGATGTCGGTCAGGAGAAAGGAACGCCCTCGGTCCTCTCGCCGTCCTTGGACTGACAACTTAAGCGCTAGTTCAGGAGTACGGGTACAGCATCGGACTTGCCGTATTTACAGTGAACGTCTTGATGTATGCACTCCGATATCAAGGCACATATCAAAGCACACGCGGCCGTGGCACCCGTAGTACTTGTACGGCACCTATTATTGGACATATACTAACCCGTTTCCATGCGCTCGCGACGGGTCTATACCGTGACTGTAAGTCGTAACGTAGGCCACTCATTGCTTACCCAACTGGGCGGAGTTGATGAGCTTTGGGATTCGGAGTCTCTTGAGTAGCGACATTATGGTTGATCTACACGAGCCAACTTGGACAAGGGTGCGGTTGATGCAGCTACTGGCCCAAGAAGTTACAGTGAGGGAGAGAAAAAGGCCGCGAAAGGGCATTAGCATGACATAAAGCCCCGGAAACGGGGACGAGGGCCGAGAATGCGCTTGTCGTAGTTAGATTATTACGCCATTGTGTGTAAACTCTAGTCAGCACAGTTTCTACGCGCTACAGACCACGAGCTGTTTCGTCCTTACGATCGCAACCTGGCTGATGTTCTCGCGGTCTGTTGACGCATACATTCGACAATTCTTCGTCACGAGCTTTCTACTCCAATGACCAGTTCACTGGATCCACTTCTCCCTCAAGGCAGTTTCATCTCGTAATTTTTCATATCGTTGGCCAATTTTCCCCTGGCGGGGCATGGTTCGTCCGCAAATTATATCATACATCCAAGTCCCAGCGCATCCGCACAACAGAAAGAGATAATCTCCCTTTATAATAAATATCCACGGAGAGACGAGGAGATAGGGAGGATGGATCATACATCATTTCTCAAATCTTCTCATTGATCTCCTCAGAGCGCGTATCACTGAGCTTCTCAACATCTACAGCATGCTGATCATAACGTGTGCGGTCCGGTGCGCCCTCTTCGAAGGCGACACCGTGCTGCTCAAAGCGCGATCCATGATTCCTACACGTCGTCAAAGTCAGATCAAGCGGGGATAGGTAGCGGTGTGGAAGGGAGGGACGCACTCGGGGCCAATGATGGCGAGGACGATGATGTAAACGGCAACGGTGCCGATAAAGATGCCTTGTACCCGCGCATAATCAGGCACGATCGTGCGCTTTCCGTTCTTGATGATCGTGGTTTTCAAATGGTCGCCACCTGTCGCCTCGATTTGCGCAGATGCGGCAGAAACCATCTATCATGTCAAGGAGGTCCACAGTCAGCCAATAATCCGCATATGAAGGGTGAACCGAAGCTTGGCGTACGTTTCCGAGCTGGTAAGTAACGCCGGGGAATGTCGCACGGAAACCGGGCGGGCTCATCTCGGCCAGCTGGATCGGAATGACACCCCAAGCACCCTGCACGCCGAATTGTAGCCAAAACGCGCCAGCGGATAGCCCGCCGAAACTACTGGGGAGGATCCAAAGGGGGATGAATGCGCCAGCGAACAAAACAAAGACGATTATGGTGAGACGGCGACCGACGAACTGCGAAACGGCACCAGCAATGGCACCACCACTGTGAGATAATGCAGGAACAAGTATAAGCAAGCAAGGTTGCAAATGGGGTTATGTCGGAGAAGTGACCCAACGCACGTAATGGCGCCACAGTTGCCGATAATAGTAGCGACGGTACTGTGGTAGCTATCAAAGCCCTTGGTCGTCTGTAGGTATGTCGGGTACAAATCCTGAGAACCGTGAGAGAGGAAGTTGAAGCCTGGATCACGGGCGTGGATGAGCCGTCCCACCCCTATCCGTGAAACACGTTACGAGTCACATACCAGTCATCAGAAGCACGGCGTAGATGCAGAGACCCCAGTGCTTCTTGAGCATCGCGCCAGCTTGACGGACAAATACACGGGTCTTCTTTTTAGTGTCCGTGCCTTTCTCGCGCTCCAGAGCTTTTGCGCGAATGAAAACCTCACTCTCTGGGACGAGGGCCCGAACAAAAGCGGCAAAGGCGGAAATGCCTGCTGCGGCCCAGAATAGCGAGCGCCAGGTGGTGGAGGTCTCGGGGACGAGGCGGAGGTTCAGAACGGCCGCGAGGAGATATCCAAAGGCGTATCCTTGCTGGAGCACGCCAGATGCAAGGCCACGAGCTTCAACTGGGAGATTCTCGAGTGCTGTAGATGAGGCGAGACCCCAGACGCCACCCATAGCGATACCGAACAACGAACGTAGGGCCAGGAACTGCTTGAAGTTGTTGACAAAGCCAGATCCGAGCTCCAGCACTGAGCACAAAAGCAGATTGAACACTAAGGGCCACTTCCGTCCGAAACGGTCGGACAGAATACCAAAAATGGCCTACATGGATAAAAGATTATCAGTGTCATGGATGGTGGGAGGGAGGGGATTCGATGCTCTGTCTGACTGAGATGACTCGGAATTGCCATGATGGACCGTGTGACAATTGAAACATGTGACGGACGAAAGAACCACTTACGGCGCCTACTGATCGGAATAGAAGTGTTAACGTGATGGCCTGCGTCTGGAATCGAATGGAACGGCGACAATCAGTATTCAGTCACCGGGATAGCACAAGCTGGGAGCAAGCCAAAAGGAAGCATCGTACGATGGTGGATGCCTTGTCCTTGCCGAATTGTTTTTGGAGACGGGTGACGCTGAGCGACACGCTGAAAAAGTCGGTCGCGTCACAAGTCCAAGCTAGCCATCTGCCCAACAGATAACATTGAGCCTCCTACAGGGAAGAGACGCGTAGGAATGGCATGTACCCTGACAGAAACTGCGCCCATTGGACCCACGTAATAGAGCGCAAGACCTCGAGGAGCGGCCTGCGGTTTTCAAGGCGTGCTTCGCGACGTGGGACGAGATTGCGGATGAAGTAGGGTGCCATTTGGGAAGAGGATCTAAGCACGGAGGGGCCGCTGAATCGCTGGAGACTACTCACATGAGATGATACGCGGATATATATACGTGGAGAACAGCCGTTGTAAGGGGTCTGGTGGGAAATGATTTTCCATCAGGATTGATAGTGAACAGAGATCCTGTGGGTAAGTGTGTAACTGACCGATGCCCCCGCTTCCGATGGTGCCCCACAACCAGGTACTTCCCGTAACTTCCGAGGTCCACTCTAACCTCGGTAGTATTCATGCCGTACCTGATCGGTGGAAATATCGATAATCCCTGGAATGGGAAGGGAGAACACGGGGTGGGGTGGAGTACAGTAGATAGGCGACGAGCCGGGGTGCATGGGTCGGCACACCCTGATGAGCAAATAGAAGCGGGGGTACTGTAAGTCATGCGGAATGCATAAAACCATTGAGCCAATTATTCATAGCCCGAGACCTCGGGCATACTCACCCGTACACTTGCTCGCTTAGCTACTCTTCTGCCTGAACCAAACACGAACACCTGCCACTGGGCCCTGGCACTCCACTTAAGAGGTATAGTACACTCGGTGTATTGTGAAAAAGAATTTACCCAACACATCACAGGCGTGGCGTCTGATAACAGAGATGGACGTCCCACCAGAAGCTCATCCACATTCACATCCCGATCCGCGGCGGCTGAACGGCGATGGCTAAATATGGCAGCACATGGGGCCAGATAGCTCACGCCGCCATACTGTACAGTATGCTTCTCTTCTCATGCCCCTCGATTGGGAAAATGTCAGCCACGCTCTCTCCTTTCGGAGCTGTTCCTACACCACCACCATGACAAGTTTAGCAGATTTATACGATGATTACGATGATACAAGAGGCGATCCAAACCATCACGACGCTCTCATGACTCGGATGCATCCCTCCAGGCTCGGTCGTCGCCCCGTGCATCGGGTTGAATTGCTTTGGTCGAATTTTAGACAGTAAGAGAAGTTGGCGTCAGTTAGGGTTGAGAGTTATTTAAAAAACATACTGTAGTCTGAGTTTGTGTCTCAGTGTGTCTGAAACCTTTCGTACAGACCGAGGTCACGTCCGAGTCGGGCAAGTCACGTCTGACGCCACGAATCTCCAACTCCAAAGATCTTTCCGCGGACGAAGTTGAATTAGCATTCCCTTGTAACCGAACGAAATCAAGAAAGGGCCTTTGGGAATCCAACAGCACGTCTGAGTCACAGCTGTGCTGAACGTTTTTACTTTGCCAATGGTGGACCCCTCGGGTCATCACGGGTGGCTTGAGAGGTTTCTGCCATTCCAGCAGCGCCTGAGCGATACATGGTCTCCTGACTACGGAGACCAAAAAAAAAGCCAAAGAGTCTTCTACTTGTGCGAATTGCCTCCGACAGACAACCCCCTTCATTTTGCGAATACCATTACAACCAATACTAGGCTTTGGAACTACTTCGACTCGGAAACTCGAACGGAGAAACTACCTATGGCGCTGTGCACACGATGCATCATGGATCCACCTCACTCCGAGTCAACGTACTTTGTACCAATCAAAAAAGCATAGAGATGGATAGGGTCCCTGCACCCCCCCCCCCCC